>JAEOAE010002013.1:0-27190 GCA_036365155.1 Meriones psammophilus
CCGTGATTCCATTTAAAAGTAGTGCTTTGCTTTTCTGTTCTTTCGTTGAAAATTGTTCCTGTGCTGTACAATGTGTTATATCCTCTTTCAGTTTTCCTGTATTCCTAATTGGCTGAGTGGCACACATGTGATTTAGTTTACAAAGAGTGCTTTGCGTTTCTGTTCTTTCGTTGGAAACTTGTTCCTGTTAGGAACAAGTTAGTTAGAGTTAGGGTTAGGGTTAGGAGGTTAGAGTGGGTTGAGGGCTTGGTTAGGGTTAGGGTTATATCACTCTTCAATTTTTTCCTGTTATAATAATTGAACAGGCAAAATAGATGTGAATTAGTTTACAAGTTGTAGTTAGTTTCTGTTCTTTTAGATAGAGCTTTTGTTTCTTTGCCATACATTTCAATATATATCGCTTTTCAGTTTTTTCTGTATTCCTAATTGAACAGTAACCATACATTTGGTTAACAAAGTATTGCTTTGCATTTCTGTTCTTCTGTTGGAAACATGTTTCTGTGCTGTACAGTGTGATATATCACTTTTTCAGTTTTCCTGTTATAATAATTGAGCGTGACACTTATGTGAATTAGTTTACAAAGTTGTGCTTTGCGTTTCTGTTCTTTCGATGAAAACTTGTTCCTGTGCTGTACAGTTCAATATATCACTTTTCAGTTTTCCTGTTGTAATAATTGAACAGGCAACACATATGTGAATTAGTTTCCAAAGTTGTGCTTTGCATTTCTGTTCTTTCAATGGAAACTTGTTTCTGTGCCATACAGTGTGAGATACAACTTTTCAGTTTTCCTGTATTCCCTAATTGAGCGAGCGACACACACGCGTGATTCCATTTAAAAGTAGTGCTTTGCTTTTCTGTTCTTTCGTTCGAAAATTGTTCCTGTGCTGTACAATGTATTTATGCCTCTTTTCAGTTTTCTGTATTCCTAATTGAATTTGAGTGCCACACATGTGATTTAGTTTACAAAGTAGTGCTTTTGCGTTTCTGTTCTTTCGTTGAAACTTGTTCCTGTTAGGAACAAGTTGAGTTAGGATTAGGGTTAGGGTTAGGGTTAGGGTTAGGGTTAGGGTGTGGGTGAGGTTAGGGTTAGGGTAAGGTTAGGGTTAGGGTTCTGATTCGGTTAGGGGCTTAGGCTTAGGTTAGATTTATATCATTTTTTCAGTTTTCCTGTTATAATAATTGAACAGGCGACATGGATGTGTATTAGTTTACAAAGTTGTGCTTTGCGTTTCTGTTCTTTTCGATGAAAACTTGTTTCTTTGCCATACATTTCGATTTATCGCTTTTCAGTTTCCCTGTATTCCTAATTGAGTGAGCAACACACGTGATTTAGTTTACAAAGTACTGCTTTGCGGTTCTGTTTTTCTGTTGGAAACTTGTTTCTGTGCTGTACAGTGTGATATATCACTTTTCAGTTTTCCTGTTATAATAATTCAACAGGCGACACGTATGTGAATTAGTTTACAAAGTTGTGCTTTGCATTTCTGTTCTTTCGATGAAAACTTGTTTCATTGCCTTACATTTCGATATATCGCTTTTCAGTTTTCCTGTTATCCTAATTGAGCAAGCGACACACATGTGATTTAGTTTACAAAATAGTGCTTTGCGTTTCTGTTCTTCTGTTAGAAACTTGTTTCTGTGCTGTAGAGTATGATATATCACTTTTCAACTTTCCTGTTATAATAATTGAATGGGCGACATGTATGTGAATTTGTTTACAAAGTTGTGCTTTGCGTTTCTGTTCTTTCGATGGAAACTTGTTCCTTTGCTGTACAGTTCTATATATCACTTTTCTGTTTTCTTGTTATAATAATTGAACGGGCGACAAGTATATGAATTAGTTTACAAAGTTGTGCTTTGCGTTTCTGTTCTTTCGAGGGAACCTTGTTCCTTTGCTGTACAGTTCTATATATCACTTTTCTGTTTTCTTGTTATAATAATTGAACGGGCGACACATATGTGAATTAGTTTACAAAGTTGTGCTTTGCGTTTCTGTTCTTTCGATGGAAACTTGTTTCTGTGCCATACAGTGTGAGATAACACTTTTCAGTTTTCCTGTATTCCTAATTGAGCGGCGACACATGTGACTCCGTTTAAAAGTAGTGCTTTGCTTTTCTGTTCTTTCGTTCGAAAATCCTGTGCTGTACAATGCGTCATATCTCTTTTCCGTTTTCCTGTATTCCTAATTGAGCGAGTGGCACACATGTGATTTAGTTTACAAAGTAGTGCTTTGCGTTTCTGTTCTTTCGTTGGAAACTTGTTCCTGTTAGGAACAAGTTAGGGTTAGGAGTAGGGTTAGGGTTAGGGTTAGGGTTAGGGTTAGGGTTAGTGTGAGGTGAGGTTAGGGTTAGGGTAGGGTTAGGGTTAGGGTTAGGGTTAGGGATAGGTTTAGGGGCTTACGCTTAGGGTTAGGGTTATATCATTTTTCAGTTTTCCTGTTATAATAATTGAACAGGCGAGACGAATGTTTATTAGTTTACAAAGTTGTGCTCTGCGTTTCTTTTCTTCCGATGAAAACTTGTTTCTTTGCCATACATTTCGATTTATCGCTTTTCAGTTTCCCTGTATTCCTAATTGAGCAAGCGACACACATGTGATTTAGTTTACAAAATAGTGCTTTGCGTTTCTGTTCTTCTGTTGGAAACTTGTTTCTGGGCTGTAGAGTATGATATATCACTTTTCAACTTTCCTGTTATAATAATTGAATGGGCGACACGTATGTGAATTTGTTTACAAAGTTGTGCTTTGCGTTTCTGTTCTTTCGATGGAAACTTGTTCCTTTGCTGTACAGTTCTATATATCACTTTTCTGTTTTCTTGTTATAATAAATGAACGGGCGACAAGTATGTGAATTAGTTTACAAAGTTGTGCTTTGCGTTTCTCTTCTTTCGATGGAAAATTGTTTCTGTGCCATAAAGTGCGAGATAACACTTTTCAGTTTTCCTGTATTCCTAATTGAGCGAGTGACACACATGTGATTCCATTAAAAAGTAGTGCTTTGCTTTTCTGTTCTTTTGTTCGAAACTTGTTCCTGTGCTGTACAGTGCGTTATATCACTTTTCAGTTTTCTTGTATTCCTAATTGAGTGAGTGGCATACATGTGATTTAGTTTACAAAGTAGTGTTTTGCGTTTCTGTTCTTTTTTGGAAACTTGTTCCTGTTTGGAAAAAGTTAGGGTTAGGGTTAGGGTTAGGGTTAGGGTTAGGGTTAGGGTTAGGGTTATTGTTAGGGTTATATCACTTTTCACTTTTCCTGTTATAATAATTGAACAGGCGACACGAATGTGAATTAGTTTACAAAGTTTTGCTTTGCGTTTCTGTTATTTCGATGAAAAATTGTTTCTTTGCTATACATTTCAATATATCGCTTTTCAGTTTTCCTGTATTCCTAATGGAGCAAGTGACACACATGTGATTTAGTTAACAAAGTATTGCTTTGCATTTCTGTTCTTCTGTTGGAAACTTGTTTCTGTGCTGTACAGTATGGTATATCACATTTCAGTTTTCCAGTTATAATAATTGAACGCGCGACATGTATGTGAATTAGTTTACAAAGTTGTGCTTTGCGTTTCTGTTCTTTCGATGGAACCTTGTTCCTGTGCTGTACAGTTCGATATATCACATTTCAGTTTTCCTGTTATAATAATTGAACGGGCGACACATATGTGAATTAGTTTACAAAGTTGTGCTCTGCGTTTCTGTTCTTTCGATGGAAACTTGTTTCTGTGCCATACAGTGTGAGATAACACTTTTCAGTTTTCCTGTATTCCTAATTGAGCGAGCGACACACATGTGACTCCGTTTAAAAGTAGTGCTTTGCTTTTCTGTTCTTTTTCGTTTGAAAATCCTGTGCTGTACAATGCGTCATATCTCTTTTCCGTTTTCCTGTATTCCTAATTGAGCAAGTGGCACACATGTGATTTAGTTTACAAAGTAGTGCTGCGTTTTTTGTTCTTTAGTTGGAAACTTGTTCCTGTTAGGAACAAGTTAGGGTTAGGAGTAGGGTTAGGGTTAGGGTTAGGGTTAGGGGTAGTGTGAGGGTGAGGATTAGGGTTAGTGTAGGGTTAGGGTTAGAGTTAGGGTTAGGGTTAGGGTTAGGGTTAGGGGCTTACGCTTAGGGTTAGGGTTATATCATTTTTCAGTTTTCCTGTTATAATAATTGAACAGGCGAGACGAATGTTTATTAGTTTACAAAGTTGTGCTCTGCGTTTCTTTTCTTCCGATGAAAACTTGTTTCTTTGCCATACATTTCGATTTATCGCTTTTCAGTTTCCCTGTATTCCTAATTGAGTGAGCGACACACATGTGATTTAGTTTACAACGTAGTGCTTTGCGTTTATGTTCTTCTGTTGGAAAGTTTTTTCTGTGCTGTACAGTGATATATATCACTTTTCAGTTTTCCTGTTATACTAATTGAATGGGTGACAAGTATGTGAATTAGTTTACACAGTTGTGCTTTGTGTTTCTCTTCTTTCGATGGAAACTTGTTCCTTTACTATACAGTTCGATATATCACTTCTCAGTTTTCCTGTCATAATAATTGAACAGGCGACACAAATATGAATTAGTTTACAAAGTTGTGCTTTGCCTTTCTGTTCTTTCAATGAAAAATTGTTTCTTTGCCGTACATTTCAATATATCGCTTTTCAGTTTTTCTGTATTCCTAATTGAGCGAGTGCACACATGTGATTTAGTTTACAAAGTAGTGATTTGCGTTTTTGTTCTTTCATTGGAAACTGTTTCCTGTTAGGAACAAGTTAGTGTTAGGGTTAGGTTTAGGGTTAGGGTTGGGTTAGGGTTAGGTTAGGGTAGAGTTAGGGTTAGGGTTAGGGGGTTAGGGTTAGGGTTAAGGTTAGGGTTAGGGTAGGGTTAGGGTTAGGGTTTGGGTTAGGGTTAGGGTTAGCGGTTAGGGTTAGGGTTAGGGTTATGGGTAGGGTTAGGGTCTTGGGTAGGGTTAGGGTTATATCACATTTCAGTTTTCCTTTTATAATATTTGAACAGGCTACGAATGTGAATTTTTTACAAAGTTGTGCTTTGTGTTTCTGTTCTTTCGTTGAAAACTTGTTTCTTTGCAGTACATTTCGATATATCGCTTTTCAGTTTTCCTGAATTCCTAATTGAGCAAGCGACACACATGTGATTTAGTTTACAAAGTAGTGCTTTGCGTTTCTGTTCTTCTGTTGGATACTTGTTTCCACAGGATAATCTCCCTAGATGCTGAAAAAGCCTTTGACAAAATTCAACATCCATTCATGTTCAAAGTATTGGAGAGATCAGGGATACAAGGCACATATCTAAACATAGTAAAGGCGATATACAGCAAGCCTATAGCCAACATCAAACTGAAAGGAGAGAAACTTAAAGCAATACCACTGAAATCAGGGACAAGACAAGGCTGCCCACTCTCTGCATATCTCTTCAACATAGTGCTGGAAGTCCTTGCTAGAACAATAAGGCAGTTGAAGGAGATCAAGGGGATGCAAATTGGATAGGAAGAAGTCAAATTACCTGTATTCTTAATTGAGCGAGCGACACACATGTGATTTAGTTTACAAATTAATGCTTTGCGTTTCTGTTCTTCTGTTGGAAACTTGTTTCTGTGCAGTACAGTGTGATATATCACATTTCACTTTTCCTGTTATAATAATTGAACGGGCGACATGGATGTGAATTAGTTTACAAAGTTGTGCTTTGTGTTTCTGTTCTTCGATGGAAACGTGTACCTCTGCTGTACAGTTCGATATATGACTTTTCAGTTTTCCTGTTATAATAATTGAACAGGCGACACGTTTGTGAATTAGTTTACAAAGTTGTACTTTGCGTTTCTGTTCTTTCGATGGAAACTTGTTCCTGTGCTGTACAGTGCGATATATCACTTTTCAGTTATCCTATATTCGTAATTGAGCGAGTGGCACACATGTAATTTAATTTAGAAAGTAGTGCTTTGCGTTTATGTTCTGTCGTTGGAAACTTGTTCCTCTTAGGAACAAGGTAGCTTTAGGGTTAGGGTTACTGTTAGCGTTAGGGTAGGGGACGGGTTAGGGTTAGGGTTAGGGTTAGGGGTTAGGGTTAGGGTTATGGTTAGGGTTAGGGGGTATATCACTTTTCAGTTTTCCTGTTATACTAATTGAACAGGCGACACGTATGTGAATTAGTTTACAAAGTTGTGCTTTGCGTTTTGTTCTTTCGATGTAAACTTGTTTCTGTGCAGTACAGTGCGAGATAACAATTTTTAGTTTTCCTGTATTCCTAATGGAGCAAGCGACACAAATGTGATTCCGTTTAAATGTAGTGCTTTGCTTTTCTGTTCTTTCGATCTAAACTTGTTTCTGTTCTCTACAGTATAATATATCACTTTTCCGTTTTCCTGTTATAATAATTGAACGGGCGACATGTATGTGAATTAGTTTACAAAGTTGTGCTTTGCATTTCTGTTCTTTCGATGGAAACTTGTTTCTGTGCAGTACAGTGCGAGATAACACTTTTCAGTTTTCCTGTATTCCTAATGGAGCAAGCGACACAAATGAGATACCGTTTAAATGTAGTGCTTTGCTTTTCTGTTCTTTCGGTGGAAACTTGTTCCTGTGCCGTCCAGTGCATTATATCACTTTTCAGTTTTCCTGTAATAATAATTGAACGGGCAACACGTATGTGAATTAGTTTACAAAGTTGTGCTTTGTGTTTCTGTTCTTTCAATGAAAACTTGTTTCTTTGCCATACAGTTCGATATATCACTTTTCAGTTTTGCTGTATTCGTAATTGAGCGAGCACACACATAAGATTTAGTTTACAAAGTAGTGTTTTGCTTTTCTCTTCTTTCGTTCGAAACTTGTTCTTGTGCTGTACAGTGCGATATATCACTTTTCATTTTCCTGTTATAATAATTGAAGGGGCGACACGTATGAAAATTAGTTTACAACTTGGTGCTTTGTGTTTCTGTTCTTTCGATGGAAACTTGTTTCTGTGCAGTACAGTGCGAGATAACGCTTTTCAGTTTTCTTGTATTCCTAATGGAGCAAGGGACACACATATGATTCCATTTAAAAGTAGTGCTTTGCTTTTCTGTTCTTTCCTTGGAAACTTGTTCCTGTGCTGTATGGTGCGATATATCACTTTTCAGTTTTCCTGTATTCCTAATTGAGCGAGCGACACACATGTGAATTAGTTTACAAAGTAGTGCTATGCTCTTCTGTTTTTTCGTTGTAACCTTCTTCCTGTGGTGTACAGTGCATTATATCACTTTTCAGTTATCCTGTTATAATAATTGAACAGGTGACACGTATGTGAATTAGTTTACAAAGTAGTGCTTTGCTCTTTTGTTCTTTCATTGGAAACTTTTTCCTGTGCTGTACAGTGCGTTATATCACTTTTCAGTTTTCATGTTATAATAATTGAACAGGAGACACGTATGTGAATTAGTTTACAAAGTTGTGCTTTGCGTTTCTGTTCTTTTGATGGAAACTTGTTTCTGTGCCATACATTGTGAGATAACACTTTTCAGTTTTCCTGTATTCCTAATTGATCGAGAGACACACATGTGATTCCATTTAAATGTAGTGCTTTGCTTTTCTGTTCTTTCATTTGAAATTTTTTCCTGTGCTGTACAGTGCGTTATATCACTTTTCAGTTTTCCTGTATTCCTAATTGAGCGAGTGACACACATGTGACTTAGTTTACAAAATAGTGCTTTGCATTTATGTTCTTCTGTTGGAAACTTGTTTCTGTGCTGTACAGTGTGATATATCACTTTTCAGTTTTCCTGTATTCCTAATTGAGCGAGCGACACAAATGCGATTTAGTTTACAAAGTATTGCTTTGCGTTTCTGTTCTTCTGTTGGAAACTTGTTTCTGTGCTATACAGTGTGATATATCACTGTTTAGTTTTCCTGTTATAATAACTGAAAGGGCAACACGTATGTGCATTAGTTTACAAAGTTGTGCTTTGCGTTTCTGTTCTTTCTTTATTTTTTTTTTTTTTTTTTTAACAATGTTTATAGCAGCTTTATTTGTAATAGCCAGAACCTGGAAACAACCCAGATGTCCATCAACGTAGGAGTGGGTATAGAAATTGTGGTATTTTTATACAATGGAATACTACTCAGCAATCAAAAAGGTGGAAATCATGAAATTTGCAGGCAAATGGTGGGATCTAGAAAAGATCATTTTGAGGGAAATAACTCATATTTTTTAATATTTCATATTTTTAAAAAATTAATCTACCTTATGCAGTCACTGGCTACAACCATTCAATACTTTTGAGATGTGTTCTCATTTTAACATTTCATTCTCTAATTTATCCCTTAAATGAATCCAATTTACAAGTCAGATTGAAAACAATTTTCCCGAAGCCTGCCTCTATTATTCTTATCTCATTATCGTACCTATTTTACATGCTGTCACTACAATTTTCGCAAAGCCTAACTCTGTCATGTTAATATTTATTAATACATGCAGATCATCATGAAAATCTGAGTAGGTGAAATACATATTTTCATATTCCACTAATAATATTATTTTACTTCACATATATTTACTGAAATATAGATACACATGTTTGCATGATATATATATCTTGTCACAATGCCATGTAATTATGAGTACAAATTTTAAGTTCTGAAACTAAGTTGGATATAACGTTACCATTCTGTGTAACAACTTCAAGTATGAAATTATAGTATTGGAGTATCCATGGCTCACTGTAAGAGGGTCAGAGCATAGTAGTATTATCTATGTGTTTGATATCAACATCCAAAAATGGAAAGCTATGCTTCTGATTGGTTGTGTTTCTATTCATTCACTTAACTCACATTTATTAAAATTTGACAGTGAATAATGTCAATATTTTAACCTTACCAAGTAAAATATTTTTAAAATCTTCTGGAACTTATTAGAAGATCATAATATGCTACATAGAAAATTTTAGATGACAATGTTGGTTTTGCATTTTAGTCTGTTATATGATGGTTTATATTTATTGAATTTTATACATTGAATTATCCCTAAATTTCTCAGATGAAGCCTAGTTGATCATGATGGTTGATGTTTTTGATGTGTTTCTGGATTTTTTTTATATTTTATCTTTTTTTTTTTTCAATGCAGTTTATTCAGGAACCTTGAACAATCATCTGACCCTGGGGAAAGCCAGCCCACTTTAAATAGCCTCTGGGTAGCGAACCTCAGCATGCCACGTGGGCAATGCAGATAGGTCCACATACATGGAAGCAAGCCAGATCCTCAGCCTTAGCCAAATGTGGAGTTGTTTGTGACAGAGAGCACTCACCATCGGGAAGGTGGAAGGCGGATACCAGCTCCATCTTTCAGGCGCAGTATTACGCAGCTCTCTACAGTGCCCCCTTTTTGTTTTGGATGCATCATGCAAGAGTAGAGGTCTGATCTCTGATATTAGAAATAAATTGGGACTTTGTACCGATGTTCATTTAGGTGTCATCCACCCAAAGAGCATCAGACCCGTCCGATACCTTTTTCTCAGAGGCGGGACCTGGGGCATCAACCTGCATGCATTCAGACATGCTCTTCTCTGGGTCCAAGGCTGCTGACCCTGAGTGCAGTGCTTAGCCTTGCATCCTGAGCGTAACATTTTGGCTTTTTATGGTAGCCAACCATGCTTGGGTAGACTGTCCTGCTTCAATGGCTGTAAAGGCCTGAATGGTCATGGCTGCATTACGCTGTTGTGAGACTCTAATCTTGCATATATACCACAGGCAAACCAAGGTGACCAACACCAGAAGGCCTGCTAACGCTCCCATGCCCGCCCATTCCTTCAGATGATTCATGGCTGCAGCAATCCATGATGATAATCCTGTGGCTAGTCCTGCGTCCACTCTGGTAGAATTTACCATGACAATGGCCACTCTCAGCTGGTCCATCGTAGTATCGAATTCTCCAGTCCAATTACCTAAAATATAGCTTGACAATTGTTTAGACAGATTTGCAGCACAGGGAAAAGTCTCATGTTGTATGTTAGTGACACAAAGTCCAGCATACTTTCATTGACAGCCAAGTAGAGCGATTTGCCATAGGGTATCAATTTGCTCCTGCACGAGGTCAAACCTCTGATTGAATACCATCAAACCTCCTTTTAGTTGAGCATTAATTCCTTTTTGTACATCTAAGGCATGAGCTACCTTGGCTAAAAGGTTATTCAGTGTCTGAGCAGTCTGCCCAGTATGACTCATGGCTAATGGCATGGTGGTAGCTCCAACAGCTGCCAATGAGATGGCAGTAACAATGGCAGCTGCAATTCCAAGATCCCTTTTCTGTCTGAAGAGAGTCATAGCGTGAGGGCATCAATGGGCACAGGCACCCAGCGAGGCATGTGAGTAACCAGCTAGTAAATTTACTAGCATTACAGCATTGGGCAAAAAAGCAAGTATCATTACTACAATTACTTGGCTCTATCTGGCTAATAATGAATAAAAATGGGGGATGTAAACAAACAGGTGTGGGCTGATAGGAAATATTATGAGAAGCCTTAACCCCCTCGTTGGAACATCCTGCATTGGTTCTAGAACTAGCAGTGGTGGTGTCCGAGGTCTGAGTAGGCTCAGGAGACCAATGCCCCCAGGGCGAGACGTGCTCCATGTAAATTGACTAACTCCAAGTTTTCCTCCAATTTTGAAAGTCATTTAAGGTTCTTAAATTATTATTTTTTCCTTTTTTAAATTTTTCATCAATTACACTTTATTCACTCTGCATCCCCCCATAAGCCCCTCCCTCCCCTCCCGATCCCACCCTCCCTCCTCCCTCTGCATGCATGCCACTCCCCAAGTCCACTGATAGGGGAGGTTCTCCTCTCCTTTCTTATCCTAGTCCATCAGTTCACATCAAAAGTGGCTTCATTGTCCTCTACTATGGCCTGGTAAGGTTGCTCCCCCTCAGGAGGAGGTGACTAAAGAGCAGGCCAGTCAGTTCATGTCAGAGGCAGCCCCTCTTCTCATTACTATGTAACCCAATTGGACTCTGAACTGCCCTGGGCTACATCTGTGCAGGGGTTCTGGGTTATCTCTATGAATAGTCCTTGGTTGGAGTATGAGTCTCTGGGAAGTTCCCTGTGTTCAAATTTTCTTGTTCTGTTGCTCTCCTTGTGGAGACCCTGTCCTCTCCAGCTCTTACTCTTTCCCAATTCTTACATAAAATTCCATTCACTCTGCCCAACAGTTGCCCATCAGGCTTAGCTTCTGCTTTGATAATCTGTAGGGCAGAGGCTTTCAAAGACCCTCTGTGGTAGGTTCCTAGTTTGTTTCCTGTTTTCTTCTTCTTCTGATGTCCATCCTCTTTGCCTTTTGTGGATGGGGATTAGACATTTTAGTTATGGTCCTCTCTCTTGCTTAGCAGAACTCCAACAGCACAGGCTCTAAGAACAACAATCAATAAATGGGACCTCATGAAACTGAAAAGCTTCTGCAAAACAAAGGACACCGTCATCAAAACAAAGCGATCTCCTACAGATTGGGAAAGTATCTTCACCAACCCTTTATCTGACAGAGGACTCATATCAAGTATGTATAAAGAACTAAAGAAGCTGAAAAGCAGCAAAACAAGTAATCCACTTAAAACATGGGGAACAGAGCTAAACAGAGAATTCTCTGTAGAGGAATACCGAATGGCAGAGAAGCACTTAAAGAAATGCTCAACCTCACTAGCCATTAGGAAAATGCAAATCAAAACAACCCTGAGATTTCACCTTACACCCATGAGAATGGCCAAGATCAAAAACTCAAGTGACAACACATACTAGAGTGGTTGTGGAGAAAGAGGAACCCTTCTCCACTGCTGGTGGGAATGTAAACTTGTACAACCACTCTGGAAATCAATCTGGCATTTTCTCAGACAACTAGGAATAGTCCTTCCCCAAGATCCAGCCATACTACTCCTAGGCATATATCCAAAAGAGGCTCAAGCAGCACAAAAGGAAATTTGCTCAACCATGTTTGTAGCAGCTTTATTTGTAAAAGCCAGAAGCTGGAAACAACCCAGATGCCCCTCAACTGAAGAATGGATGCAGAAAATGTGGGACATCTACACAATGGAATATTACTCAGCAATGAAAAATAAGGAAATCATGAAATTTGCAGGTAAATGGTGGGATCTGGAAAGGATCATCCTGAGTGAGTTGTCCCAGAAGCAAAAAGACACACATGGTATATATTCACTCATATAGACATACAAAATAGGACAAACCCACTAACACCTGTGCATCTAAAGAAACTAAGCGTTTCTGTTCTTTTGATGGAAACTTGTTTCTGTGCAGTACAGTGTGAGATAAAACTTTTCAGTTTACCTGTATTCCTAATTGAGCAAGCGACACACATGTGATTCCGTTTAAAAGTAGTGCTTTGCTTTTCTGTTCTTTCGTTGGAAACTTGTTCCTGTGCTGTATGGTGCGTTATATCACTTTTCAGTTTTCCTGTATTCCTAATTGAGCGAGTGAAACACATGTGATTTAGTTTACAAAGTAGTGCTTTGCGTTTATGTTCTTCCGTTTGAAACTTGTTCCTGTTAGGAACAAGTTAGGTTTAGGGTTAGGGTTAGGGTTAGGTTTAGGGTTAGGGTTAGTGTAGGGTTAGGGTCAGGGTTAGGGTTAGGGTTGTGGTTAGGGTTAGGGTTAGGGATTAGGGTTAGTGTTAGGGTTAGAATTAGGGTTACAGGGTTAGGGTTAGGGTTAGGGTAGGGTTATGGTTAGGGTTAGGGTTAGGGGGTTAGGGGTTAGGGTTAGTGTTAGGGTTAGGGTTAGGGTTATATCAATTTTCAGTTTTCCTGTTATAATAATTGAACAGGCAACACGTATGTGAATTAGTTTACAAAGTTGTGCTTTGGGTTTCTGTTCTTTCGATGGAAACTTATTTCTCTGCCTTACAGTGCGAGATAACACTTTTCAGTTTTCCTGTATTCCTAATTGAGCGAGCGACACACATGTGATTCCGTTTAAAAGTACTGCTTTGCTTTTCTGTTCTTTCGTTCGAAACTTGTTTCTGTGCTGTATGGTGCGATATATCACTTTTCAGTTTTCCTGTATTCCTATATTTGAGCGACACAAATGTGATTTAGTTTACAAAATAGTGCTTTGCTTTTCTGTTCTTTCGTTCGAAACTTGTTCCTGTGCTGTACAATGCGATATATCACTTTTCAGTTTTCCTCTATTCCTAATTTTTGAGCGACACACATGTGATTTAGTTTACAAAGTAGTGCTTTGCGTTTCTATTCTTTCGTTTGAAACTTGTTCCTGTTAGGAACAAGTTAGGGCTAGGGTTAGGGTTAGGGGTTAGGGTTAGGGTTAGGGTTAGAGTTAGGGGCTTAGTGTGAGGATTAGGGTTATATCACTTTTCAGTTTTCCTGTTATAATAATTGAACAGGCGACACGAATGTGAATTAGTTTACAAAGTTGTGCTTTGCGTTTCTGTTCTTTCGATGAAAACTTGTTTCTTTGCTGTACATTTCGATTTATCGCTTTTCAGTTTCCCTGTATTCCTAATTGAGTGAGCTACACACATGTGATTTAGTTTAAAAAGTAGTGCTTTGCGTTTCTGTTCTTCTGTTGGAAACTTGTTTCTGTTCTGTATATTGTGATATATCACTTTTCAGTTTTATTGTTATAATAATTGAACAGGCGACACGTATGTGAATTAGTTTACAAAGTTGTGCTTTTCCTTTCTGTTCTTTCAAAGGAAGCAAGTTCCTGTGCTGTACAGTTCGATATATCACTTTTCAGTTTTCCTGTTATAATAATTGAACGGGCGACATGTATGTGAATTAGTTTAAAAAGTTGTGCTTTGCGTTTCTCTTCTTTCGATGGAAACTTGTTTCTGTGATATAAAGTGCGAGATAACACTTTTCAGTTTTCCTGTATTCCTAATTGAGCGAGTGACACACATGTGATTCCGTTTAAAAGTAGTGCTTTGCTTTTCTGTTCTTTCGTTCAAAACATGTTCCTGTGCTGTACAGTGCGTTATATCAGTTTCTTTTTTTTGTTTTTTTAAAATTTTCTTTTTATTTATTTATTTTTTTAGGTTTAATACCTATTGTTTCTTTTTTTTTTTTTTTTTTTTTTTTTTTTTCAATGCAGTTTATTCAGGAACCTTGAACAATCATCTGACCCTGGGGAAAGCCAGCCCACAGCTTAAATAGCCTCTGGGTAGCCAGCCCAGGCATGCCACGTGGGCAATGCAGATAGATCCACATACATGGAAGCAAGCCAGATCCTCAGCCTTAGCCAAATGTGGAATTGTTCGTGACAGAGAGCACTCACCATCGGGAAGGTGGAAGGCGGAAACCAGCTCCATCTTTAAGGCATAGCATTCCGGAGCTCTCTACAATTCCCCCTTTTCGTTTTCGACGCATTAGGCAAGAGTAGAGGTCTGATCTCTGATGTTAGAAATAAATTGGGACTTTGTACCGATGTTCATTTAGGTATCATCCACCCAAAGAGCATCAGACCAGTCCGATAACTTTTTCTCAGAGGCGGGACCAGGGGTATCAACCCGCATGCAATCAGACATGTTCTTGTGTGGGTCCAAAGCGGCTGACCCTGAGTGCAGTGCTTCGCCTCGCATCCTGAGCATAACATTTTAGCTTTTTATGCTATCCAACCATGCTTGGGGAAACTGTCCTGCTTCAATGGCTGTAAAGGCCTGAATGATCATGGCTGCATCACACTGTTGTGAGACTCTAATCTTGCATATATACCACAGGCAAACCAAGGAGACCAACACCAGAAGGCCTGCTAACGCTCCCATGTCCGCCCATTCCTTCAGATGATTCATGGCTGCAGCAATCCATGATGATAATCCTGTGGCTAGTCCTGTGTCCACTCTGGTAGAATTTACTGTGACAATGGCCACTCTCAGCTGCTCCATCGTAGTATCGAATTCTCCAGTCCAATTACCTAAAATATAGCTCGACAATTGTTTATACAGATTTGCAGCACAGGAAAAATTCTCATGTTACATGCTAGTGACTCCAAGTCCAGCATATTTTCATTGACAACCAAGTTGAGTGTTTTGACATAGGGTATCAATTTGCTCCTGCATGAGGTCAATCCTCTGATTGAACACCATCAAAGTTCCTTTTAGATATATCACTTTTAAGTTTTCCTATATTCCTAATTGAGAGAGTGGCACACATGTGATTTAGTTTACAAAGTAGTGCTTTGCGTTTATGTTCTTTTGTTGGAAACTTGTTAGGGTTAGGGTTAGGTTTAGAGTTAGGGGCTTAGGGTTAGGGTTAGGGTTAGAGTTATGGTTAGGGTTAGGGTTAGGGGCTTAGGGTTAGGGTTAGGGCTATCGTTAGGGTAAGGTTTAGGGTTAGGGTGAGGGTGTTAGGGTTAGGGTTAGGGTTAGCGTTATATCACTTTTCATTTTTCCTGTTATAATAATTGAACGGGCGACAAGTATGTGAATTAGTTTACAAACTTGTGCTTTTAGTTTGAGTTCTTTCGATGGGAAGCAGGTTCCTGTGCTGTACAGGTTGATGTATCGCTTTTCTGTTTCCCTGTATTCCTAATTGAGTGAGCGACACACATGTGATTTAGTTTACAAAGTAGTACTTTGCGTTTCTTTTCTTCTGTTGGAAACTTTTTTCTGTGCTGTACAGTGTGATATATCACTTTTCAGTTTTCCTGTTACAATAATTGAACGGGTGACACATATATGAATTAGTTTACATAGTTGTGCTTTTCGTTTCTGTTCTTTCGATGGAAGCAGGTTCTTGTGCTGTACAGTTCAATATATCACTTTTCAGTTTTCCTGTTATAATAATTGAACGGGCGACACATATGTGAATTAGTTTACAAAGTTGTGCTTTGCGTTTCTGTTCTTTCATAGGAAACTTGTTCCTCTTAGGAACAAGTTAGGGTTAGGTTAGGTTAGGGTTAGGGTTAGGTTAGGCTTAGGGTTAGGGTTAGGGTTAGGGTTAGGGTTAGGTATAGGGGCTTAGGGTTAGGGTGAGGGTTATATCACTTTTCAGTTTTCCTGTTATAATAATTGAACCGCGACATGAATGTGAATTAGTGTACAAAGTTGTGCTTTGCTTTTCTGTTCTTTCGTTGGAAACTTGTTGCTGTTAGGAACAAGTAAGGGTTAGGGTTAGGGTTAAAGTTAGGGGTAGGGTTAGGCGCATAGGGTTAGGGTTAGGGTTAGGATTAGCGTTAGGGTTAGGGTTAGGGTTAGTGTTAAGGTTAGGGTTAGGGTTAGGGTTAGGTGTAGTGTCAGGGGCTTAGGGTTAGGGTTAGGGTTATATCACTTTTCAGTTTTCCTGTTTTAATAATTGAACAGGCGACACGAATGTGAATTAGTTTACAAAGTTGTTCTTTGCGTTTCTGTTCTTTCGATGGAAACTTGTTTCTGTGCCATACAGTGCAAGATAACACTTTAAAGTTTTCCTGTATTCCTAATTGATCGAGTGACACCGATGTGATACGGTTTAAAAGTAGTGCTTTGCTTTTCTGTTCTTTTGTTCAAAACTTGTTCCTGTGTTGTACAGTGTGTTATATCACTTTTCATTTTTCCTGTATTCCTAATTGAGCGAGCGACACCTATGTAATTCCGTTTAAAATCGTGCTTTGCTTTTCTGTTCTTTTGTTCAAAACTTGTTGATGTGCTGTACAGTGTGTTATATCACTTTTCAGTTTTCCTGTATTCCTAATTGAGCGAGTGGAACACATGTGATTTAGATTACAAAGTAGTGCTTTTCATTTATGTTCTTTCGTTGGAAACTTGTTCCTGTCAGGAACAAGTTAGGGTTAGGGTTAGGGTTAGAGTTAGGGTTAGGGTTAGGGTAGGGTTAGGGTTAGGGTTAGGGTCTTAGGGTTAGGATTAGGGTTATATCACTTTTCAGTTTTCCTGTTATAATAATTGAATGGGCGATACGTATGTGAATTATTTTACAAATTTGTGCTTTGCGTTTCTGTTCTTTCGATAGAAACTTTTTTCTGTGCCGTACAGTGCGAGATAACACTTTTCAGTTTCCTGTATTCCTAACTGAGCGAGCAAGACACATGTGATTCCGTTTAAAAGTAGTGCTTTGCTTTTCTGTTCATTCATTCGAAACTTGATCCTGTGTTGTACAGTGCTTTATATCTCTTTTCAATTTTCCTGTATTCTTAAATGAACGAGTGGCACACATGTGATTTAGTTTACACAGTAGTGCTTTGCGTTTATGTTCTTTCGTTGGAAATTTGTTTCTGTGGTGTACACTGTGATATATCACTTTTCAGTTTTCCTGTTATAATAATTGACAGGCGACACGTATGTGAAGTAGTTTACAAAGTTGTGCTTTGCATTTCTGTCCTTACGATGGAAACTTGTTCCTGGGCTGTACAGTGTGATATATCACATTTCAGTTTTCCTGTTATAATAATTGAATGGGAGACTCATATGTTAATTAATTTACAGAGTTGTACTTTGCGTTTCTGTTCTTACGTTGGAAACTTGTTACTGTTGGGAACAAGTGAGTGTTAGGTTAGGGTTAGGGTTAGGGTTAGGATTAGGGTTAGGGATTAGGGTTAGGGTTAGGGTTATATCACTTTTCATTTTTCCTGTTATAATAATTGAACAGGCGACACATATGTGAATTAATTTACAGAGTTGTGCTTTGGGTCTGTTCTTTCGTTGAAAACTTGTTCCTGTTAGGAACTAGTTAGTGTTAGGTTAGGGTTAGGGTTAGGGTTAGGGGCTTAGGCTTAGGGTTAGGGTTATATCACTTTTCATTTTTTCCTGTTATAATAATTGAACAGGCAAAACGAATGTGAATTATTTACAAAGTTGTGGTTTGTGTTTCTGTTCTTTAGATGAAAAGTTGGTTCTTTGCCATACATTTTGATATATCGCTTTTTCAGATTTCCAGTATTCCTAATTGAGCGGCGACACACATTTGATTTAGTTTACAAAGTAGTGCTTTGCGTTTATGTTCTTTCATTGGAAACTTGTTCCTGTGCTGTACAGTGTGATATATCACTTTTCAGTTTTCCTCATAATAATTGAACGGGCGACATGTATGTGAATTAGTTTAGAAAGTTGAGATTTGCGTTTCTCTTCTTTCGATGGAAACTTGTTTCTGTGCCGTACAGTTCCGGATAACACTTTTCAATTTTCCTGTATTCCTAATTTAGGGAGCGACACACATGTGATTCCATTTAAAAGTAGCCCTTTGCTTTTCTGTTCTCTTGTTCGAAACGTGTTCCTGTGCTGTACCGTGCATTATATCACTTTTAAGTTTTCCTGTATTCTTAATTAAGGGAGTGTCACACATGTGATTTAGTTTACAAAGTAGTGCTTTGCGTGTCTGTTCTTTCGTTGGAAACTTGTTCCTGTTAGGAACAAGTTAAAGTTAGGGTTAGGGTTAGGGTTAGGGCTAGGGTTAGTTATAGGGGCTTAGGGTTAGGGTAAGTGTTAGGGTTAGAGTTAGGGTTAGGGTAAGGTTAGGGTTAGGGTTAGGGTTAGGTTTAGGGTTAGGGGTTAGGGTTAGGGTTAGGTTTAAGGTTAGTGGTAGGGGTATGGGTAGGGTTAGGGGCTTAGGGTTAGGATTAGGGTTATATCACATTTCAGTTTTCCTGTTATAATAATTGAACAGGCGACACGAATGTGAATTAGTTTAGAAAGTTGTGCTTTGCGTTTCTGTTCTTTCGATGAAAACTTTTTTCTTTGCTGTACATTTCGATTTATCGCTTTTCACTTTCAATGTACTCATAATTGAGTGAGCGACACACATGTGATTTAGTTTACAAAGTAGTGCTTTGCGTTTCTGTTCTTTTCGTGGAAAATTGTTTCTGTGCTGTACAGTGTGATATATCACTTTTCAGATTTCCTGTTCTAATAATTGAATGGGCGATACATATGTGAATTAGTTTACAAAGTTGTGCTTTGCGTTTCTGTTCTTTCCATGGAAGCAGGTTCCTGTGCTGTACAGTTCGATATATCACTTTTCAGTTTTCCTGTTATAGTAATTGAACAGGTGACACGTATGTAATTTAGTTTACAAAGTTGTGCTTTGCGTTTCTTTTCTTTCGATGGAAACTTGTTTCTCTGCCTTACAGTGGGAGATAACAATTTTCAGTTTTCCTGTATTCCTAATTGAGCGAGCAACACACATGTGATTCCATTTAAATGTAGTGCTTTTCTTTTTGTTCTTTCGTTCGAAACTTGTTCTTGTGCTGTACAGTGCGTTATATCTCTTTTCAGTTTTCCTGTATTCCTAATTGAGAGAGTGGCACAAATGTGATTTAGTTTACAAAGTAGTGCTTTGCGTTTATGTTCTTTCGTTGGAAACTTGTTCCTGTTAGGAACAAGTTAGGGTTAGGTTAGAGGTTAGGGTTAGGGTTAGGGTTAGGGTTAGGGTTAGGGTTAGGGTTAGGGTTAGGGTTAGGATTAGGGTTAGGGGCTTAGGGTTAGGGTTAGTGTTAGTGTTCTGGCTATGGTTAGGGTTAGAGTTAGGGGCTTAGGGTTAGGGTTAGGGTTATATCACTTTTCAGTTTTCCTGTTATAATAATTGAAAAGGCGACACAAATGTGAAGTAGTTTACAAAGTTGTGCTTTGCGTTTTTGTTCTTTCGATGAAAACTTGTTTCTTTGCCATACATTTCGATATATCGCGCTTTTCAGTTTTCCTGTATTTCTAAATGAGCTAGTGACACACATGTGATTTAGTTTACAAAGTAGTGCTTTGCGTTTCTGTTCTTCTGTTGGAAACTTGATTCTGTGCTGTACAGTTCAATATATCATTTTCATTTTTCCTGTTATAATAATTGAGCAGGCGACACGTATGTGAATTAGTATACAAAGTTGTGCTTTTCATTTCTGTTCTTTCGATGGAAGCAGGTTCCTGTGCTGTACAGTTCAATATATCATTTTCAGTTTTCCTGTTTTAATAATTGAACAGGCGACAAGTATGTGAATTAGTTAACAAAGTTGTTTTTTGCGTTTCTGTTCTTTCGATGGAAACTTGTTTCTGTGCCATACAGTGCGATATAACACTTTTCTGTTTTCCTGTATTCCTAATTGAGCGAGTGACACACATGTGATTCCATTTAAAAGTCGTGCTTTGCTTTTCTGTTCTTTTGTTCGAAACTTGTTCCTGTGCTGTACAGTGCGTTATATCACTTTTCAGTTTTCCTATATTCTTATTAAGTGAGCGACACACATATGATTTAGTTTACAAAGTAGTGCTTTGTAGGAACAAGTTACGGTTAGGGTTAGGGTTAGGGTTAGGGTTAGGGTAGGGTTAGGGTTAGGGTTAGGGTTAGGGTTTGGGTAAGGGTTAGGGGTTAGGGTTAGTGTTAGTGTTAGGGTTAGGGTTAGGGTTAGATCACTTTTCAGTTTTCCTGTTATAATAATTGAAGAGGCAACACTTATGTGAATTAGTTTACAAAGTTGTGCTTTGTGTTTCTGTTCTTTCATTGGAAACTTGTTCCTGTGCTGTACAGTGCGATATATCAATTTTCCGTTTTCCTGTAATCCTAATAGAGTGAGCGACACACATGTGATTTAATTTCGAAAGTAGTGCTTTACTTTTACGTTCTTTCATTCGAAACTTGTTCCTGTGCTGTACAGTGCTATATAACACTTTTAAGTTTTCCTGTATTCCTAATTAAGCAAGTGGTACACATGTGATTTAGTTTACAAAGTAGTGCTTTGCGTTTATATTCTTTGGTTGGAAAATTGTTCCTGTTCGGAACAAGTTAGGGTTGTGGTTAGGGTTTAGTTAGGGGGTTAGGGTTAGGGTTAGGGATAAGGTTAGGGTTATATCACTTTTCAGTTTTCTTGTTATAATATTTGAACATGCGACACGTATTTGAATTCGTTTACAAAGTTGATCTTTGTGTTTCTGTACTTTCGAATGAAACTTGTTTCTGTGTCCTACGGTTCGATATATCACTTTACAGTTTTTCTATATTCCTATTTGATCGAGCCACACACATGTGACTTAGTTTACAATGTAGTGCTTTGCTTTTCTGTTCTTTTTTTCGAAACCTGTTCCTCTGCTGTACAGTGCGATATATCACTTTTCAGTTTTCCTGTATTCCTAATTGAGCGAGCAACACACATGTAATTTAGTTTAAAAAGTAGTATTTTGTAGGAACAAGTTATGGTTAGGGTTTGGGTTATGCTTAGGGTAGGGTTAGGGTTAGGGTTAGTGTTAGGGGGTTAGGGTTAGTGTTAGGTTATGTTTAGTTTAAGGGTTATATCACTTTTAAGTTTTCCTGTTATAATAATTGAACGGGCGACAAGTATGTGAATTAGTTTACAAAGTAGTGCTTTGCTTTTCTGTTCTTTAGTTCGAAACTTGTTCCTGTGCTGTACAGTGCGATATATCACTTTTCAGTTTTCCTGTATTCCTAATTAAGCAAGTGGCACACATGTGATTTAGTTTACAAAGTAGTGCTTTGCGTTTATGTTCTTGGGTTGGAAACTTATTCCTGTTCGGAACAAGTTAGGGTTAATGTTAGGTTAGGGTTATATCACTTTTCTGTTTTCCTGTTATAATAATTGAACAGGCGACACGTATTTGAATTAGTTTACAAAGATGTCCTTTGCATTTCTGTTCTTTTGATGGAAACTTGTTTCTGTGCCATACACTGCGAGATAACACTTTTCAGTTTTCCTGTATTCCTAATTGAGCAATCGACACAAATGCGACACAGTTCCCAAAGTAGTGCTTTGCTTTTCTGTTCTTTCGTTTGAAACTTGATCCTGTGCTGTACATTGTGATATATCACTTTTCAGTTTTCCTGTATTCCTAATTGAGCGAGCGACACACATGTAATTTAGTTTACAATGTAGTGCTTTGCTTTTCTGTTCTTTCGTTGGAAACTTGTTCCTGTGCTGTACCGTGCGATATATCACTTTTCAATTTTCCTGTTATAATAATTGAATGGGCATCACATATGTGAATACAGTTTCCCTGTATTCCTAATTGTATTCCTAATTGCGAATTATCACTTTTTAGTTTTCCTGTTATAATAATTGAACGGGCAACACATATGTGAATACAATTTCCCTGTATTCCAAATTTAGCGAGCGTCACACATGTTATTTAGTTAACAAAGTTGTTTTTTGTGTTTCTCTTCTTTTGATGGAAACCTGTTCCTCTGCTGTACAGTGCGATATATCACTTTTCAGTTTTCCTGTATTCCTAAGTGAGCGAGCAAAACACATGTGATTTAGTTTACAAAGTAGTGCTTTGTAGGAACAAGTTAGGGTTAGAGTTAGGGTTAGGCTTAGTGTTACGGTTAGGGTTAGATTTAAGTTTAGGGTTAGGGTAGGGTTAGGGTTATATCACTTTTCAGTTTTCCTGTTATAATAATTGAACAGCGATACTTATGTGAATTAGTTTACAATGTTGTGCTTTGCGTTTCTGTTCTTTCGTTGGAAACTTGTTCCTGTGCTCTACAATGCGTTATAGCACTTTTCAGTTTTCCTGTTATAATAATTGAACAGGCGACATGTATGGGAATTATGTATGTAGTGCTTTAGTGATATCTGCTCTTTCGGTGGAAAATTGTTTCTGTGCCATACCGTGCTAGATAACTCTTTTCAGTTTTCCTGTATTCCTAATTGACCGAGAGAAACACGAGTGATTTAGTTTACAAAGTAGTGCTTTGCTTTTCTATTCTTTCGTTGGATACTTGTTCCTGTGCTGTACAGTGAGTTATAACACTTTTCAGTTTTCCTGTTATAATAATTGAACGGGTTACACGTATGTAAATTAATTTACAAAGTTGTGCATTGTGTTTCTGTTCTTTGGTTGGAAACTTATTGCTGTACTTTATAATGCGATATATCACTTTTCAGTTTTCCTGTATTCATAATTGAGCGAGCAACACACATGTGAATTAGTTTACAAAGTAGTGCTTTGCTTTTCTGTTCTTTCGTTGGAAACTCGTTCCTATGCTTTATAGTGCGATATATCACTTTTCAGTTTTCCTGTTATAATAATTGAACGGGCAACACATATGTGAATTATTTTACAAAGTTGTTCTTTGAATTTCTTTTCTTTCGATGGAAACTTGTTTCTGTGCTGTACAGTGTGTGATAACACTTTTCAGTTTTCCTGTATTCCTAATTGAGCGAGCCACACACATGTGATATAGTTTAGAAATTAGTGCTTTGCTTTTCTGTTCTTTCGTTCGAAACTTGTTCCTCTGCTGTACAGTGCGATATATCACTTTTCAGTTTTCTTGTATTCCTAATTGAGCGGTCAACACACATGAGATTTAGTTTACAATGCAGTGCTTTGTAGGAACAAGTTAGGGTTAGGGTTAGGGTTACGGTTAGGGTAGGGTTAAAGTTAGGGTTAGTGTTAGGGTTAGTGTTTGGGTTAGGGTTATATCACTTTACAGTTTTCCTGTTATAATAATTGAACAGGCGACACGTATGTGAATTAGTTTACAAAGTAGTGCTTTGCTTTTCTGTTCTTTCGTTGGAAACTTGTTTCTCTGACATAGAGTTCGATATATCAATTTTCAGTTTTCCTGTATTCCTAATTGAGCGAGCAACACACATGTGATTCCGTTTACAAAGCAGTGCTTTGCTTTTCTCTTCTTCCGTTGGAAACTTGTTCCTGTGCTGTATAGTGTGATATGCCACTTTTCAGTTTTCCTCTATTCCTAATTGAGCGATTGACACACATTTGATTTAGTTTACAAAGTATTGCTTTGCGTTTATGTTCTTTCTTTGGAAATTTGTTCCTGTTAGGAAGAAGTTAGGGTTACGATTAGTTTAGGGTTAGGGTTAGGGTTAGGTTTAGGCTTAGGCTTAGGGGTTAGGGTTAGGGTTAGGGTTAGGGTTAGGGGGTTAGGGTTAGGGGGTTAAGGTTCGGGTTAGGTTTAGGGTTATATCACTTTTCACTTTTCCTGTTATAATAATTGAACGGCGACACTTATGTGAATTAGTTTACAAAGTAGTGCTTTGCTTTTCTGTTCTTTCATTGGAAACTTGTTCCTGTTCTATACAGTGCGTTATATCACTTTTCAGTTTTCCTGTTATAATAATTGAACAGGCGACATGTATGTGAATTAGTTAACAAGTAGTGCTTTGCGTTTCTGTTCTTTCAATGGAAACTTGTTTATGTGACATCCAGTGCGAGATATCACTTTTCAGTTTTCCTGTATTCCTAATTGAGCAAGCGACACAAATGTGATTCCGTTTAAACGTAGTTCTTGACTTTTCTGTTCTTATGTTCGAAACATGTTCATGTGCTGTACAGTGTGATATATCACTTTTCAGTTTTCCTGTATTCCTCATTGAGCGTGTGACACACATGTGATTTTGTTTACAAAGTATTGCATTGTTTTTCTGTTCTTTCATTGGAAACTTGTTCCTGTGCTGTACAGTGCGATATATCACTTTTTCAGTTTTCCTGTATGCCTCATTGAGTGTGTGACACACATGTGATTTAGTTTACTAAGTAGTGTGTTACTTTTCTATTCTTTTTGTTGAAACTTGTTTCTTTGCTGTACAGTTCGATATATCACTTTTCAGTTTTCCTGTATTCCTTATTGACCGAGAAACACACATGTGACTTAGTTTTCAAAGTAGTGCTTTGCTTTTTTATGTTCTTTCGTTGGAAACTTGTTCCTGTTAGGAACAAATTAGGTTTAGGGTTAAGGTTAGGGTTAGGGTTAGGGTTAGGGTTAGGGTTAGGGTTAGGGTTAGCATTATATCACTTTACAATTTTCCTGTTATAATAATTGAACAGGCTACATTATGTGAATTATTTTGTGACACACATGTGATTCTATTTACAAAGAACTGATATCCTTTTCTATTCTTTCATTGAAATTGTTCCTGTGTTGTACAGTTAGTTATATCACTTATCAGTTTTCATGTATTCCTAATTGATCGAATAACACACTTGTGATTTAGTTTAGAAAGTAGTGCTTTGTGTTTATGTTCTTTTGTTGGAAAGTTGTTCCTGTTAGGAACAAGTTCCCGTTAGGAACAAGTTCCTGTTGGGAACAAGTTAGGTTTAGGGTTAGGGTTAGGGTTAGGGTTAGGGTTAGGGTTAGGGTAGGGTTAGGGTTAGGGTTAGGGTTAGGGTTAGGGGTTAGGGTTAGGGTTAGTGTTATGGTTAGGGGGATAGGGTAAGGGTTAAGGGTTAGGGTTATTGTTATATCACTTTTCAGTTTTCCTGTTCTTTCGTTGGAAACTTATTCCTGTGCTGAACAGTGTGATATATCACTTTTCAATTTTCCTATTATATTAATTGAACGGGCGACACATATGTGAATTAGTTTATAAAGTTGTGCTTTGCGTTTCTGTGCATTCGATGAAAACTTGTTTCATTGCCTTACAGTTCAATATATCACTTTTCAGTTTTCCTGTATTCCTAATTGAGCGAGCAACACACACGTGATTTAGTTTACAAAGTAGTGCTTTGCTTTTCTGTTCTTTCGTTGGAAACTTGTTCCTGTGCTGAACAGTGCGATATATCACTTTTCAATTTTCCTGTTATATTAAATGAATGGGCGACACATATGTGAATAAGTTTACAAAGTTGTGCTTTGCATTTCTGTTCTTTCGATGAAAACTTGTTTCTGTGCAGTACAGTGCGAGATAATTTTTTCAGTTTTCCAGTATTCCTAATTGAGCGAGAGACACACATGTGATTCCGTTTACATAATAGTGCATTGTTTTTCTCTTCTTTCGTTGGAAACTTTTTCGTGTGCTGTAGAGTACGAGGTAACAGTTTTCAGTTTTCCTGTATTCCTAATTGAATGAGAGACACACATTTGATTCCGTTTTAAAAGTAGTGCTTTGCTTTTCTCATCTTTTGTTCGAAACTTGTTCCTGTGCTGTACAGTGTGATATATTACTCTTCAGGTTTCCTGTATTCCTAAATATGTGAGCGACACACATGTCATTTAGTTTAGAAAGTAGTGCTTTGCTTTACTGTTCTTTCTTTCGAAACCTGTTCCTGTCAGAAACAAGTTAGATTTAGGGTTAGGGTTAGGTTTAGGGTTAGTGTTAGGAGTTAGGGTTAGGGTTAGGGTTAAGGTTAGAGGGTTAGGGTTAGGGTTAGGGTTAGGGTTAGGGGTTTAGGGTTACGGGTTTAGGGTGAGGTTAGGGTTATATCACTTTTCAGTTTTCCTGTTATAATATTTGAACAGGCGACATGTATGTGAATTAGTTTACAAAGTTGTGCCTTGCGTTTCTGTTCTCTTGATGAAAACTTGTTTATTTGCTGTACAGTTCGCTATTTAACTTTTCAGTTTTCCTGTATTACTAATGGAGCGGCGACACACATGTGATTTAGTTTAGAAACTAGTGCTTTGCTATTCTGTTATTTCATTGAAATTTGCTTCTGTGCTGTACAGTGTGATATATCACTTTTTCAGTTTTCCTGTATTCCTCATTGAGCGAGGGTCACACATGTGATTTAATTTAGAAAGTAGTGATTTGCTCTTCTGTTCTTTGGTTTTACACATGTGACGTTTAGTTTTAAAGTTAGGGTTTGGGTTAGGTTTAGGGTTAGGGTTTGGTTTAGGGTTGGGGGTTAGGGTTAGGTTTAGTTTAGGGGGTTAGGTTAGGGTTAGGGTTAGGTTAGGGTTAGTGTTATATCACTTTTCAATTTTCCTGTTATAATAATTGAACAGGCGATATGTATGTGAATTACTTTACAAAGTAGTGCTTTGCTTTTTGTTTTTTATTTGGAAACTTGTTTCTCTGACATAGAGTTCGATATATCAATTTCCAGTTTTCCTGTATTCCTAATTGAGCAATCGATGCACATGATTTAGTTTACAAAGTAGTGCTTTGCTTTCTCTTCTTCCGTTGGAAACTTGTTCTGTGCTGTATGATGCACGGTATGCCACTTTTCAGTTTTCCTCTGTTCCTAATTGAACAGCGACACACATGTGATTTAGTTTACAACATATTGCTGCGTTTATGTTCTTTCTTTGGAAACTTGTTCTATTAGAAACAAGTTAGGAGTTGAGGTTAGCTAGTGTTAGGGTTAGGGGTTAGGGTTAGGGTTAGGTTTAGGCTTAGGGAGGTTGGGTTAGGGTTAGGAGTTAGGGGTTTGGTTTAGGGGTTAAGGTTAGGGTTAGGGTTAGAGTTATATCACTTTTCAGTTTTCCTGTTATAATAATTGAATGCGACACTTATGTGAATTAGTTTTACAAGTAGTGCTGCGTTTCTAATTCTTTCATGGAAACTTGTTTCTGTGACATACAGTGCTGA
>JAEOAE010002167.1:0-45415 GCA_036365155.1 Meriones psammophilus
TCCTTTTTCCGTGTGTGTGTGTGTGTGTGTGTGTGTGTGTGTGTGTGCAAGCAGACCTGTACATATGTTCACATGTGTGTAGAGATCAGCACTGGTCCCTTCTTTAGTCATACCCCACCGTCTATTTTTAGACAATTTCTCTCACTGAACCTATATAAACCGGCTTGCTGGCAAGTCACAAGGGTTCTCTCTTCTCTGCCACCCCAGAGCTGGGATGTGCTGCCACCCTTGGCTTTTATGTAGGACTTAGGATCAAATCTCCAGTCCTCATGCTGGCAGTGTCAAGAGGGCATTAGCTGCTGGGCCATGTCCTCTGTTCTGAAATATTGTGTTCTGTATAGACAATAAGTACTCTTTAAGAAAACTTGAGGGAAAAAAAGCAAAATTCGAAAAATCATGTGAAAACATAAGTGGTGGATTCATAGAAAAGAACTGCAAATGGCTCCTGATCACATGGGGTGTTCAAAGAATACACAGAAGCAAAATGGTAAACCCCAAATACCAGAGAGGTTGGGGGATACAGGAAAGACTTTCTTACAGGCTCTTCCCTGCTGGGAGATGTCGACTCTTAGAAGAAACGGGATAGTTTGTTGCTGTGCTCTTCTGTCCTGGAGTTTCAGAGCTGACTGTGGCCATGATCCTGCAAACTTGTATGGCTGGCAGGTGATAAGTGTCCACTAGAGAGCACAGGGTGCTCTGTGCCCTAGAAGACTGTGCCTTGGCCTTTCCAAATCCATAGATCCTGGCTTCAGGTAGTCTTTGCTGCTCACTCACCTCATGTTAATAACTGTCATCAGATGCATGTTTTAAAAGAACAATCAGAGATTAATTTTTCTAGTGTTCAGTGTGGACATTCATTCAAGGTTGGACCCAAAATTCTCATGTAAAGCCCCCATATGGGCACTGACTGAGCCACAAGCCTCGAGCCTGCGGTTCCCAACTGCTGTTTTGCAAGGACTAAGGGACTATGAATGCCTCAGACTCAACTGTAGCCCTTTCACACTAGGCCTTTATTTTACACCTTATTTCCCACTCTGCCACTCTGACCTCTGACCCCGGATGTTGGGGAGCTTGGTTATAATGAGAAATCAGCTGTGTTTCTTGGACTGC
Organism: Meriones psammophilus; assembly: GCA_036365155.1. Lineage (NCBI taxonomy): Eukaryota > Metazoa > Chordata > Mammalia > Rodentia > Muridae > Meriones > Meriones psammophilus. The sequence continues at coordinate 1,111 of JAEOAE010002167.1, forward strand.
CCCAAGGATTCTGAGTGAGGAGTAAATTCTTGCTTTTGGTGACTTGGCTCAACCTGCACGGAAGGGAGGCAGACCCCATATTTTGTCCAGGGGTCAAAGAGGTCCCTAAATGTCCATCTGGGATCTGCATTGCGGGTGGCCTACCCAGATGTTGGGGGGGAACACAGACTTAGCTTGAGGATACCCTTGTTATCAGGGAAAAGGAGGGTTACCTTTGAGTCCATAGTCTCACTAATAAAATAATTAGAAAACAGACTGGGATAGAAGCTTGAGGACAATTTTGTTCAAGTTTGGGAGAAAAAGAAAGACAGGCAAAGCTGAAATTACCAGCTGTAAGGTTATGGGACAAACTAATTATATAATGGCAATTAAACATACGACAGATCTTATATACAAAAGTGCTTTATTAGGTGGATATGGACAGAGAGAAAGGAAACCAGGAGATGATGGGGGAAAGAAAGAGAGAGGGGGAAAGAGAGAGAAAGGAAACGATAGAGAAGGGGAAATGATAGAGAGGGGATGCTCTGATAGAGAAAAGACAAAGAGAGGAAGGACCAAGAGGGGCCAAGAGAGAAAAAAACAAGAGAGCTTCCACAGGTTTGTTTGTCCTTTTAAGGGGCAAGGTAACCACACCTTCCAGGTGTGGCCACCTGGCCAGTGACACAGCACAACATCATAAGTTGCTAGGCAACCAAGAAACAGGTTTTGTTCCAAAATTCTAACATTCCTCCCTTTTTCTATAATTAAAAAATGAACAACTTGGGCTGCTTTTTATATAAGGTAAGTTCAAGTCTATAAATTTAGGTTCATTGGACACAACTCTTTGTTTTCATGCAAGGGGTTAAGAGAGAAAGAAAAATTATAAGAACAAAATGGTCAGATTACATGGTAAAGAGGAGAAAGAGAAGTCGCTACCCTGGAAAATTTAGGGTAAAGGGTTGTCATTTGAGAGTGGCCATCCATGCAAGGCAGCAGGTAGAGACTGGGGAATGCTGGGAGAACCTAGAGCTGCTTGTCCTGGTCCTGAAGCACACCATTTCAGCCTTTTGTTAATTATAGTGAAAAAGGAGTGTTGATTCTCTTCTGGCTACTTCCTGCTGACACTGGGGGCTCTGCAGGGAGGGCAAAAGGCTGAAATGCTGGCCAACTCCAGGAAGAACAGGCTGTTTTGATGCTGTCCAGGGTCTCTAAGAACATCCATGGCTGGGAGGAAAAGCATTGGTCCAGCTTGCTGGAAGTCTGTGAGGTCAGACTCGAACACCTGAAGTAGCTGCTTTGGTCCTGTTGTGGCTGTAGGAAACATCTGTGTCTGGCAGGACACTGAAACATATATAGGCAGAAGATAAAGTTAAGTAGGATATGGAGAAAATCCTTTAGCTATACATTGAAAACTTCTGGGAGAGCAAACAGATGTGGAAGGTTTGGGCTTGAGACAAGCTTTCATGGTCACAGCCAACCAGGCAGAACAGCACACGTCTTTAATATCAGCACCAGAGAGACGGAGCCAGGCAGATTTTTGTCAGTTTGAGGCTAGCCTGGTCTATTTTATGAGTTTCAGTTCAGCCAGAGCTGCAGAGAGGAGATCCATCTCAGGTACAGTAAAACCCGAGTGGGTCTCCAATTCATTATATAGACAAGAATATCCTTGATCTACTCCTCTTCAGTGTGTGTGTGTGTGCAAGCACACCTGTACATATTTTCACCTGTATGTAGAGGTCAGCATTGGTGCCTTCTTTAGTCATACCCCACCTTCTGTTTTCAGACAATTTCTGTCACTGAAACTGTCTGGACCAGCTAGCTGGCAAACCCTGAGGGTTCTCTCCTTTCTGCCTCTCCAGGGTTGGGATGCACTGCCTCCCTTGGCTTTTATGTGAGGACTCCAGATCCCAATTCCAGTCCGCATGCTGCAGAGCAAAGGTTTCAGCTTCTGGGACAATTCCTCAGCTCTGAAATATCGTGTTACATATAGAGAATAACTCATCTCTAAGAAGACTTGAGGGAAAAAAAGCAAAATTCTAAAAATCATGTGAAAACATAAGCAGGGGATTTATAGAAAAGAACTTCAAATGGCTCATGATCAAACAGTGTGTTCAAAGAATACACAGAAGCTATGTGCTAAACCCCAAACCCAGGGAGGTTGGGGGATACAGGAAAGACCTTCTTCCAGTCTCTTTCCTGCCAGGAGATGTCGACTCTTAGAACAAACAGGACAGATTGTTGCTGTGCTCTTCTGTCCTGGAGTTTCAGAGCTGACTGTGGCCATGATCCTGCAAACTTGTTTGGCTGGAATGCACTAAGTGGCCACTAGAGGGCACAAGGTGCTCTGTGCCCTAGAAGACTGTGCCTTGCCTGGCCTTTCCAAATCCATAGATCCAGGCTTCAGGAAGTCTTTGCTGCTCACTCACCTCATGTTAAAAGCTGTCATCAGATGCCTGTTTTAAAAGAACAATCAGAGATTAATTTTTCTAGTGTTCAGAGTGGACATTCATTCAAGGTTGGACCCAAAATTCTCATGTAAAGCCCCCAAATGGGCAATGACTGAGCCACAAGCTTGGAGCCTGCAGTTCCCACCTGCTGTTTTGCAAGGACCAAGGGACTATGAATGTCCCAGACTCAGCTGTGGCCCTTTCATGCCAGGCGTTTGTTTTATTGCTTATTCCCCACTCTGCCACTCTGACTTCTGATCCCCGATGTTGGGGAGCTGGGTTTAATGATAAATCTGACCCTCGATGTTGGGGAGCTGGTGTTTCCTAGTCTGCCCCAAATTTTCTGAATGAGGAGCAAAATCTTGCTTTTGGTGACTTGGCTCAAGCTGCACGGAAAGGAGGCGGTCCCCATCTTTTGTCCAGGGGTCAAAGAGGTCCCCAAATGTCCATCTTGGATCCTGCAGTGTGGGTATCCTACCCAGATGTTGGGGGGAACACAGTCTTAGCAGGATGATACCCTTGTTACCGGGGAAAAGGAGGGTTACCTTTGAGTCCATGGTCTCACTAATAAAATAATTAGAAAACAGACTGGGACAGAAGCTTGAGGACAATTTATTCAAGTTTGGGAGAAAAAGAAAGACAGGCAAAGCTGAAAGTACCAGCTGTAAGGTTATGGAACAAACTAATTAAATAAAGATAATTAGGCATATGACCGATCTCATATATAAAAGATTTTTATTAGGTGGATATGGAGAAAGAGAGAGAAGGGAGAGCAGGACATGATGGGGAAAGAAAGAGAGAGAGGGAAAAAACAGAGAAAAGAAAAGAGAGAGAAGGGGAAAGAGAGAGTGTGACCCAGATAGAGAAAGGACCAAGAGAGGAAGGACCAAGAGGGCCAAGAGAGAAAGGACCAAGGGAGTGACCACGAGTCTGGTTACCCTTTTAAAGGGACAAGGTAACCACTTCTTCCAGGTGTGGTCACCTGGCTGGTGACACATGATGACAACATATGCTGCTAGGCAACCCAGAAACACTTTTTGTTCCAAAATTCTGACATTCCAACCTTTTTCTATAATTATAAAAATGAGAAACTTGGACTACTTTTTATAGAAGGAAAGTTAAAGTACATACATTTAGGTTCATTGGACATGACTCTTGGTTGTCATGAAAGGGGTTAGGAAGAATAAAAATTATAACAACAAAATGGTCAGATTGCATGGTAAAGAGGAGGAAAAAAAGCCACTGCCCTGGAAAATCTAGGTCAGAGGGTTGTCAGTAGAGAGTGGCCAGCCATGCTAGGCAGCAGGTAGAGACTGAGGAATGTAAGGAGAACCTGGACCTGCTTTTCCTGATCCTGAAGCACACCATTTCAGCCTTTTGTTAATAATAAGTGAATAAGGGGCATAGATTCCCTTCTGGCTACTTCCTGCTGACACTAGGGCCTCTGTGACAATGTCAACAGGCTGAAATGCTGGCCTACACCAGGAAGAACAGGCTGTTTTGATGCTGTCCAGGGTCTGTAAGAACATCCATGGGTGGGAGAGAAAGCACAGGTCCAGCTTGTTGGAAGACTGTGAGGTCAGACTGGAACACTTATGGGAGCTGCTTTGGCTCTGTTGTGGCTGTAAGGAAACATCTGTGTCTGGCAGGACACTGCAACATATATATAGGCAGAAGATAAAGTTAAGTAGGATATGGAGAAAATCCTTTAGCTATATATTGCAAACTTCTGGGAGAGCAAACAGAGGTGGAAGGTTTGGATCAATGAGACCTGAACATGGGAACTCCCGTTTACCTGGCAGGGGGATCTTTATTAACCAATCGCTGGCAGTAATTAAAAAGGCTTTGCCATGGTTCTGTCATTTAGGTGAGGTTTGTTTACAGAAGTGTGTAAAGTTAGAGGCCATAATGCTAGCAGGCACTAGGGCTAGAAACGTGAAATTCTCCAGAAGATATCCCAGAGGAGAATGTCAAGGAACAGGCATCTGGACATTTCCCATTGGGAGGCAGAGAGGTCAGTGACTTTCCAAAGGCATCCCAAAGGCAAGGTAAGACCCAAATGAGAGGCCCTACCTGATCCAATAGCTCATCAGCTATTGGCCAAAGACTGGGGTATGGATGCCTGGGAGGCATAGCCCAAGAGCACGATGATCCACCTAGCGCTAGGACTTCCCATGAGTGAGACAGGGGAGAACAGACCTTGTCCGAGTGGGTGGCTACCCCAAAGGAAAATAGGACCCTAAAATGGAGGTCAGCAGAGAGGGTCAACCATAGCCAGTTAAGACTTTGGCTGAGGGGCAGTCCTCCCATCTCAAAAGATAGTAAGAAATTGCCAGAGCTCAGCTGTCAAGTATACCCTACCTAGAGAGGCATTTTATGCTGATAAATGAGGTGAACTCACTAGTGTTAGTGGCTGGCTAATGAGGAGAGTTCATCAATCCAGCCAGTGTTGCATGCAGCAGATAGCTATCTGGTAGCCACGAAACGGGAGTCCCAAAACCAGGGAGAAGGGAGGAATCCCACCTTCTGAGATAGGTAGTAACTGCAGTTCTTATCTGAAGCCCATTTGACCTGAGAGGTGGATTTAGGTGATTTTTTGCAGCTCAGAAGAATTACTCTTAAGTTTTACACAGCAGATAAAACTTTAGACGTGTTAATATCACAATTATAATCTGCACTGAAATATACATTGTAGAAAAAGCAGTGGACATACACATTTGTGTTAACAGCATAAGCATTCTTCAAGGTGAGCTCTGAAAAGGCAGAAGCCTGTCCTGTAGAAGTGATGAAAGCTCACGTGACCTTGACCATTAGAATAAGGACGTATTATGGAGTCTTACAATCTTGAGCTTGGAACCATAATAGCATGTGATATAGTGGAATGTTTTTGTATTAGGTTTGGATTAATTTATTAGATCTCTCTTGATAAAGATCAAAGCTCTGGACAGTCAATATAGCAGTAGCCTAGGAACAGGAGAAACTATTAAGCAGTTTTACCTATTTAGGATATCTTAAATCACCTTAGACCTTGCAACCTTTATAACTTGCATTTACCAACCTTAAGACACATTCTTGGACCCTTTAACATGTATAACTTGTGTTTACCAAACTTAAAACACTTTTTTAACACTCTCAAATATGTATAACCTGTCTCTGCTAACCTTAAGATACTTTTTCAGACCCTCAAAAATTTTTTAGGCGTATGTATATAGTAATTTACCATGAGATATAGTTGGGACTGCTGTGAACATTTATTGTACTTTAGCTAAATAAAGGAATGGTAAAAGATTACATTTAGGTCTGTTTTTTGAGTCTGGCAACAAGGCATATTGTGTCTAGGCCTGACAATAGCAGCTCTACAACTTAGGTGTAAGGCCTGGTCTCCTTCACATGAAGAGAACTTGGAAAGCATCTCAAGTCTTCCAAGACAGAAGTTGGCAAACATGTCTGTGGGACCACAGTGTGAGGCCAAAACAGAACCTGTAATATTACTCTGGTTTGGTTGAGAGTGGTGGAGGTCACTGAGTCAAGGAGCCATATATTTGTCCTCCACCAGGCTAAAGAGCTAGAAGGATGGAAATGTCTCTGGTTCTTGTGATGGTTGAACCTCCATGGCTGGGCACATAGTTACAAACCTGCATGGGAGCATTTTGAGTTCCAGAGGCCAATCTGCCAGCAGGCAGTTTGTGGCTTGCTGAGTTATCAGTAGGACCAGTGTCCCCTTTGGCTGCATTTCAACAGTCACCTGATGGAACTGACTTTTGGCTATACCCTGGCAGGATGGGGCACTGCAGACCTCTTGTCTTTTGTGCGGTAATGCCAGCAGCCTCAGAGCAGCAGCCATGGTCTGGAGCATAGTTATTTCTCTGGATGATCCAGTTTGGAAGGTCAGTGTTCTTACCAACTCCTATATGGTGACTCAATGACCATCCTCAGCTGTTATTAAAAATTGCAGTGAGATCCTGTTTGCATCTGTAGGAATATAAATATATATTTGGGAATATATGAGATGACTATTAACTTCTATTTGTTAACTATTAAATATTAGGACTTTAGGTTTTGAACTTGTTAAGTTAGAAACTTAAAAGTCACAAATATAGTCCATTCAAGAGAGAGCACAAGAGTTTTTGTTTGGTTTAGTATATAAAAGTTTATAGCTTATAGAATTCTAAGGCTATACTATAGTTTAATAATAGCATTTTTGAAATAAGACAAGCAAATTTTAACAAGTAGAGATACATCAGAATGACCCAGTTTTAACATAAATACCTCTAAAATTATTAGATATTAATTTAGAATATTGGTAAAATGCTATAAGTAGTAACCAACCCGAGTTATGAGTTTTAAAACCAACAATATAGAAGAACATTATAAGGCAAATTCAAAATTATATTGAATGTATCAAAGCAAAACTATTAGCAGAAAGCCTAGTGGTGAATTTCCATCATAGGCAGCAAATAGCAGGAGAAACAGCAATAGCATTTATTAATTTAAGAACTGAAAAGACACAGGCAGTTATATATACATTTTAAACCAAGTTAAATTGAGCAGATATTTATAGATTTGAAATTTTATTATCATATAAGATTTATTTCGAATCAGGGTTGAATTATAGATGATAAAAAGTACCTTTTAATTTTTATAAAAATCCATACCAATTTGAAATGAGGCTCATTGTTGTGGCCTAGTCTAAAAGATAAAACAAACAGTCTTGATTACGGATGCCTTGTAAATGTAAACCCAATGAGAAGATTATATAAATCATTAGATTAAGAATTTAAAGCATTTAAATATGTATATATACTTTTAAAAGCAGAGTGTACAGAACTGAGGAAGAAAAGATTTTTTAAAGCTTGGAAACATCACCTTAGTGTAGTCAGAATTTTTAAAAGCCAGAATACAAACATGGAGCTAGGAACAAAAGTTGCTTTGTGGTGGCAGAGGGGCAAATGCATGGCAAGATGGAGCAAAATTTCCCTGAGTTAAAATGGCTAGACACCATGTGGAGTCACAGTGTGGAGCCATTTTGAAGCTATGGTCCCACCCATTTCCTCCCAAAACCAACCCCAGAAATGTCTCTGGAGATTTGAGATCTTATTTAAGGGATCTCAGGCAGCCATGTGTGGTTTTTGGAGATTTCTTAACTAAAGTAGCACACCAAGTTTTCCCAAGCCGATATTAGCTCAGTGCAAACTCACACAAGGTCCCTGTGGCTCAACCCCAGGGGACAAAGCACAGCTCTTAGCTCCACTTGTCCAGGCATCCAGGCCAAAAGATGCCACCACCACTGGGGAGTCTGCCCAGTTGCAGTTGGCCAGGTCCCCAGCAGTGCTCACACCTTGGGCTGCAGACAGCCAGGTCATACACATGGGGACTCAAGCCTGAGGAAAGCAGAGGTAGCCTGGTAAACTCAGGAAAGGCAGCCTCCTCAGCCTGCCGGTAAGACAGTTGGGAAAAAGTAAAGGTTTTAAAGCATAGGTAGAGTAGAGAGAGATCTGTCACAAAAATTCATCTATTCCCAGAGGGGTTAAAAAGTGTCTGGCAAGGCCATGGGACCCAAACCAGCTGAAACACTAAATGTAAGGTTATGGGACGAACTAATTCAATAAAAACTATTAGACATACAACAGATCTTATATATAAATATGAGAATTTTATTAGGTGAATTTGGAGAGAGAGAGACAGAAGGGAGAGCAAGACATGATAGGGGAAAGAAAGAGAGAGGGGGAAGAGAGAGAAAGGAAAAGAGAGAGAAGGAGAAAGAGAGGGGGTTGCCCCAATAGAGAAAGGACCAAGACAGGAAGGACCAAGTGGGGGCAAGAAAGAAAGAACCAAGAGTGGGACCACACGTCCAGTTACACTTTTAAGGGGCAAGGAAACCATGCCTTCCAGGTGTGGCCACCTGGACAGTGAAACAGGACTACATCATAAGTTTCTAGGCAACCCTGAAACAGGTTTTGTTCCAAAATTCTAACATTCCTCCCTTTTTCTATACTAAAAAATGAGGAACTTGGGCTACTTTTTATATAAAGAAAGTTAAAGTATATAAATTTAGGTTCATTGGACATGACTCTTGGTTTTCATGCAATGGGTTAAGAAAGAAAGAAAATTATAACAACAAAATGGTCAGATTACATGGTAAAGAGGAGAAAGAGAAGCCACTGCCCTGGAATATTTAGGGTAAAGGGTTGTCAGTAGAGAGTGGCCAGCCATGCAAGGCAGCAGGTAGAGACTGGGGAATGCTGGGAGAACCCATACCTGCTTGTCCTGGTCCTGAAGCACATTCAGCCTTTTGTTAATAATAAGTGAATAAAGGGAATAGATCCTCTTCTGGCTATTTCTTGCTGACACTGGGGGTCTCTGCAAAAAGGTCAAAAGGCTGACATGCTGGCCAACTCCAGGAAGAACAAGCTGTTTTGATGCTATCCAGGGTCTGCAAGAACATCCATTGCTGGGAGGGAAAGCACAGGTCTGGCTTTTTGGTAGTGTGAGGTCACACTGGAACACTTGTGGGAGCTACTTTGGCCCTGTTGTGGCTGTAGGAAATATCTGTGTCTGGCAGGACACTGCAACATATATATAGGCAGAAGAAAACGTTAAGTGGGTTATGGAGAAAATCCTTTGGCTATTCATTGAAAACTTCTGCTAGAGCAAACAGAGGTGGAAGGTTTGGATCAATGAGATTGAACATGAGAACCTCCATATACCTTCCGGGGGGAACTGTATTAACCCAATCACTGGCAGTAATTAAAAAGGCTTTGCTCTGGATCTGTCATTGAGGTGAGGTTTGTTTATAGAAGTGTGTAAACTTAGAGTCCCTAGTGTTAGCAGGCACTAGGGGTAGAAACCTGAAATTCTCCAGAAGACATCCCAGAGGAGAATCTGGAGGAACGGGAGTCTGGACATTCCCCATTGGGAGGCAGAGAAGTCAGTGACCTTCCAAAGGCATCCCAAAGGCAAGGTGTGACCCAAATGAGAAGTCCTACCTGATCAAATAGCACATCAGCTTTTGGCCAGAGACCGGGGTGTGGATGCCTGGGAGACACAGCTCAAGAGCATGATGATCAGCCTAGCACTAGGACTTCCCATGAGTGAGAGAGGGGGAGAACAGACCATGTGTGAGTGGGAGCCCCCAAAAGGAAAAGTGGGGTCCTAAAATGAAAGTCAGCAGAGAGGGTCAACCATAGCCAGTTAAAACTATGGCTGAGGGGCAGTCCCTCTGTCTCAAAAAGTTAATGCATGAAGTTGCCAGAGATCAGCAGTCAAGCTTCCCCTACCTAGAGAGGCATTTTATGGGGATAAATGAGGTGAACTCACCAATGTAGTGGCTGGCCAATAAGGAGAGCTCATCAATCCAGCCAATTTTGCATGCAGCAGATAGCTATCTGGTAGCCATGAAAGGGGAGTCCCAAAACCAGGGAGAGGGGAGGAATCCCACCTTCTGATATAGGTAGTAACTGCAGTTCTTATCTGAAGCCCAATTGACCTGAGAGATGGGTTTAGGCAATTTTTTTGCAGCTCACAAGAATTACTCTTATGTTTTACACAGGAGATAAAACTTTAGACATGTTAGTATCACAATTGTAATCTGAACTGAAATATAAATTGTAGAAAAAAACAGTGGACATACGCATTTGTGTTAACAGCATAAGCATTCTTTAAGGTGAGCTCTGAAAAGGGAGAAGATTTTTGTGTAGATGGGACAAAAGCTTACTTCATCGTAACCATCAGTATACGGACATATTATGGAGACTTACAGTCTTGAGCTTAGAACCATAATAGTATGTGATGTATTGGAATGTTTTTGTATTAGGGTTAGATTAATATATTAGAGCTATATTGATAAAGATCAAAGCTCTGGACAGTCAATATAACAGTAGCATAGGAACAGGAGAAATTATTAAGCAGTTTTAACTATTTAGGATGTCTTAAATCACCTTAGACCTTGCAACCTTTCTAACTTGCATTTACCAACCTTAAAACACTTTCTTAGACACTCAAACATTTATAACATGCATTTACCAACCTTAAGACACATTTTTAGACCCTCTATCATGTATAACTTGTGTTTAACAACCTTAAATCACTTTTTTAACACACTCAGATATGTATAGCCTGTCTCTACTAACCTCAAGACACATTCTCAGAAGCTCAAAAATTTTTTAGGCATTTATATATAGTTATTTACCATGAGACATAGTTGAGACTGCTGTGAACATTTAATGTCCTTTAGCTAAATAAAGGAATGGTAAAAGATTACATTTAGGCCTGTTTTTTTTTTTTTTTTTTAGTCTGGCAACAAGGCATATTGTGTCTAGGCCTGACAATAGCAGCTCTACTACTTACGTGTAAGGCCTGGTCTCGTTCACATGAAGAGAACTGGGAAAGCATCTCAAGTCTTCCAAGACAGAAGTTGGCAAACATGTCCATGGGACCACAGTGTGAGGCCAAAACTGACCTGTAATATTACTCTGGTTTGGTTGAGAGTGGTGGAGGTCACTGAGTCAAGGAGCCATATATTTGTCCTCCATCAGGCCAAAGAGCCTGAAGGATGGAAATGTCTGTGGTTCTTGTGATGGTTGAACCTCCATGGCTGGACATAGAGGACAAACCTGCATGGGAGCATTTTGACTTCCAGAGGCCAATCTGCTAGCAGGCCCTTTGTGGCTTGCTGAGGTATCAGTAGGACCAGTGTCCACTTTGGCTGCATTTGAAACAGTAACCTGATGGAACTGACTTTTGGCTATACCCTGGCAGGATGGGGCACTGCAGACCTCCTGTCTTTTGTGGAGGAATGCCAGCAGCCTCAGAGCAGCAGCCATGTTTTGAAGCATAGTTATTGCTCTGGATGATTCAGTTTGGAGGTCATTGTTCTTACCAACTCCTATATGGTGACTCAATGACCATCCTCAGCTATTTATTAAAAATTGCAGTGGGATCCTGTTTGCATCTGTAGGACTATAAATATATATTTGGATATATATGAGATGACTATTAACTTCTATTTGTTAACCATTAAATATTAGGACTTTAGCTGTTGTTCTTGTTAAGTTAGAAACTTAAAAGTCACAAATATAGTACATTAAAGTGATAGCACAAGAGTTTTTTTGTTTGGTTTTGTATGTAAAAGTTTATAGCTTATAGAATTCTAAGGCTATAATATAGTTTAATAAAAGCATTTTTAGGAAATAAGACCAAGCATATTTTAACCTTTTGATAACAGAGATACAACAGAATGGCCCAGTTTTAACATAAATACCTCTAAAATTATTAGATATTAATTTCGAATATTGGTAAAATGCTATAAGTAGTAACCAACCCGAGTTATGAGTTTTAAAACCAACAATATAGCACAACATTATAAGGCAATTTTAAAATTATCTTTGAATGTATTATAGCAAAACTATTAACAGAAATCCTAGTGGTGAATATTGATCACAGGCAGCAAATAGCAGGAGAACAGCAATAGCATTTATTAATTTAAGAACTGAAAAGTCATAGGCAGTTAGATATACATTTTAAACCAAGTTAAATTGAGCAGATATTTATACGTTTGAAATTTTATTATCATATAAGATTTATTTCGAATCAGGTTTGAATTATAGATGATAAAATGTACCTTTTAATTTTTATAAAAATACATACCAATTTAAAATGAGGCTCATTGTTGTGGCCTAGTCTAAAAGATAAAACAAACAGTTATGATTACAGAAACCTTGTAAATGTAAACCCAATGAGAAGATTATATAAATCATTAGATTAAGAATTTAAAGCATTTAAATATGTATATATACTTTTAAAAGCAGAGTTTGCAGAAATCAGGAAGAAAAGATTTTTTAAAGCTTGGAAACATCACCTTAGTGTAGTCAGAATTTTTAAAAGCCAGAATACAAACGTGGAGCTAGGAACGAAAGTTGCTTGGTGGCGGCGGAGGGGTGAGTGCATGGCAAGATGTGTAAGTCCTGGGGTCTCACAGCTCAGGAGTTGAAGATTGCACCCTTCCCAGAAACTCCCCCAGACCAAGACTCATTGCAAAACCAAGAGGTTTATTAACCATTGCACAATGGGGTCACCCCTGCTGGTCAGCAAAGAGTGGCACCGGGAGACAAAGGCCTTTAGGTTTTTAAAAGAAAAATTGCGGGAGATTTGAAGTTGCAGTTTTGGCAATTTAGGATTGGATGAGGAAGCTATAAAATAAGAGAATTGGTTAGTCTTAGGTGCTCAAGCTTGGCCAGTCCTGCCAAGTGTGGATGCAGCTGCAATTGAAGGTGGTTGTGGTTAGCTCATCCTTGAAGATTAGGGGCTACAGACTTTTGGATGGAGGTCAAAAGCTACTCAGAAGAAGTCTAGGTTTGTAGCTAAGAAATGCTATCTCAAAGACAAGGGTCTGGTCCTTCTTTTGCTGAGTGAAGGTCATTGCTTGCTTGCCTTTTTTTATATCTGTCCTCACAGATAGGGTCACATTCCTCCATTCTCTGGAAAGGTACTAAGAGGCTTTAGCTTAACCTGGACCTAAAACTCAAAACTATAAGCTTTAGAACATATAGGTTACAAAGTTAGCCTAACCCTTTCACAACCACTGCCAACTACTCTGCTCTGCTCAGAGAACAGTTAGTTCTCTTTTGATTTTGTTGAGGTTTGTCCTTATTAACAAAACAGTCAAGTCCAGTTTATTATATGAGAGGTTTCTCTGCATGACATCTTCTCCTAGGAGCAGAATGAAGCAAGAGTGGGGTCAGGAGCTCAGGTCTAATGCAGCTTTTCAGTCTAGGTCAGGTCAGAGTTTATGGTTGTCTGCAGCGGGAACATCTTCTTTCTGGGGAACAACTCCTGCAAACCGTATCAGCCTCTCTGGGATCCACCTGGCTCCCTCTTTGTCCTGTGGAAAAACACAAACATGCCCTCTTCCCCATATTAATACAGGGCCGGGGCCCTGCCATAATCCAGTAATTGGATCTTTCCATTTTACTTGGGCAAAATTATCTTTGGTATTAGGATGCCACAATCGATCAGCCACAGAACGGCCTTGTGTATCCACATTCAAAAAATTTAAAATAAAGAGAGCATGATTAATATTTGGGGATATGACTCCCCCCTTTTTTATTTTTTGCAATTGGTTCTTAAGAGATCCATGGGCTCGTTTCATAATTTTTTGGCTTTGGGGATTATATAGAATCCCCATTTTATGATTTATATTAATGGAAGGTATACCAATTGCAGCAAGACACTTTAAGCAATGACTTATAGCATGTTTGGTGGCTTCCCCTGTTAAGGGAGTTGCCATGATAAATCCTGAAAAAGTGTCAATTGTTACATGAACATATTTTAGTTTCCCAAACTCTGGGACATGAGTTACATCCATTTGCCACAAATGATTGGGAGTCAAGCCTCTAGGATTGACACCATAATGAGGTACATTAAAATGTTTAGGGCAAGAGGACCATGATCTTACAATTTGTCTAGCGGCTTCTCTGGTAATATTAAATTGTTTTCTTAAGCTCTTGCTATTTTGATGATGTAATGTATGAGAATTTTGAGCCAATTCTTGTTGAGTTAATCCAACCATACGTGTGGCTAGATCTGCTCAATCATTTCCTAAAGTTAAAGGTCCAGGAGGCCCCGAATGAGCTCTAATATGCCCTATGTAACAAGGCTGCACACGGCTCCAAATAATTTGTTGAATCTCTCTAAATAGATCTTGTATTTGTTTATTAGCTGTATTAACATATGTTACAGTCTCTAGGACTTGTAAAGCTTTAGCTATATAATGGCTATCAGTATACAAGTTGAAAGAGGTAGAAGCCAAATTTTTAAAGACTGCAGCAACAGCTCGTAATTCTACAACTTGAGCTGAGGCTGGCAATGTTTGCAAAACAAAAGTTTGTCCCTCTAGTACATAAACAGCTTTTCCATTTGAAGATCCATCAGTGAATACTGTTGGAACTTGAGATAATGGCTTTTGTTTAATTATTTTAGGAAATACAAAAGCATGCTCATTGGCAAATTGAAGTAATTTATCTTTTGGATAATGATTATCAATACGTCCTAAATAATGAGCAAAAGCTATCGCCCAACAATCTACATTTTGAAATAACCAATCTACTTGCTGTTTGGTAAAAGGGACTCCAATTAAGGAGGGCTCTCTACCAAAATATTTACAAGATTTTGTGTGAGCCATTTGAACTAAACTAGCCACTGCTTCATAATATGGTGTCAGAACTCGAACAGGAGACACAGGCAGGTGCAACCGTAATAATGGTCCTTCTTGCCACAATACAGCAGTTGGAGTATGAACAGTAGCCAAAATATATGCACCCCATTCTTTTGAATAATCAATATATTGAACATGCTGCTTTTCAATAGCAAATTTTATCTTTTGTAAAGCATCACGAGCTACTTTGGTAAGTTCCCTTTTTGACAAAGGATTAGCCTCTCCTTTTAAAATGTCAAAAAGTGGTTTTAGATCTCCTGTTGTTAATTTTAAATGGGGTCTTAGCCAATTTACATTGTAACAAACAAAGCCCAGTTGGTTATTTTAGTTGATATTTTAATAAATTGTTGGACCCTTACCAGAAAGAACTGACAAATACCTTGCAGCCAGAGAGCTTTGAATTTTAGCTGTTATTAACCTAATTATTTGGATGAGTACTATTGTCTGTAACTTAGTACCCCAATCCTTGGCCTTTTTCCCATTTTCTCCTTTCTTTCTAACAGGTCTCCAGGCTGCTTGGCAAGCACTGTTAGCATTCTCATAAGCCAATTGTTTCACTAATAACAATCCAGACTTTTCATCACTTATAAGTCTGTTTGCTGCTTGCATTAATCTTGCCACAAAATCTTGAAATAACTCATCAGGTCCCTGACAGATTTTAGACAAATCCTCTACCTGTCTACCTGCTTGTGGAAGCTTATTCCAGGCCCTCCGGGCAGCAGTATTGACCTGAGCATAAACGGCCACATCAAAATCCAATTGTTGTCCTATTTCCCTGTAGATTCCTTCTCCAGCAAGCATGTCATAAGTTATAGGAATTTGCTGAGCTCGATTAAGTTCAGCTGTACCTTGACAATGCTCTGCAAAATCTGACTTCCATAATAAATTATCTCCTCCTGAAAGGAATGCTCTTGCTAACTGTTTCCAGTACCCTGGGCAGAGAGCCTCAGTAGACATGGATTCCAGCAGAGCCAGGGTGAAAGGCGCTGTAGGTCCATATTGGGAGCATGAAGATTTTAATTCTCTTATCTGTTTAAAAGGTATAGGAGCATGGACTCTCACCATATTACCATGTCCATCGGTTTGCTCCAGAACTGGAAAACTATAAAACTCAGATACGTCTTCTCCATTCTGCCTGGCTTCTTTTAAAGAAGCTTGTAAAGCAGATACAGATATTCATACAGTGGACAAAGGGAAAGGTCCCCTTGCCTTCTGGGCCATTGAAATTGTAGCATTCCCAGAAGGAGGGCCTAAGCCTTCCACCAATGATGGAGTTGGAGTGGGAGATTGAGCTTCATTTTCCCTAGGAGTTAATGCTCCAATTTTTCTGTTTATTTCCTCCAAACCATACTCCAGTCTTTTTTTTTTTTTTTTTTTTTTTTTTTTTTTTTTTGCCAAGGCTTATGCTTTTTAACAAGCATAGCCTGAATTGGAGGGTATCTCTCAGAATAGTGCTGATCTGGTTCTTCCTCCAGCTCTGCAACCTCATTAGGTTGCAAGTCTTCCTCAAAGTCTCCTTCTGGCAAGAAATTATTGTCATCAGAAGGGCAATACAACTCCTCTGGAGGAGATGATGCTATAATAACATTTTCTCTTGAAGCCTGCCATCTTTCTAACCTCCTTCTCTCTGAGCCTGAAAGTTTAGCTTTCTCAGTTTCCTGCTGCTTGTATAGACTACCTTTAATTAAGTTCCATAAAGAAAACACTAGGCTAATGCCTTGTCCCATTTTTATTCTGGGATTTACTCACCGCACCCCTTCTATTTAATGAGCTCGCCAGCCAAACACTGTGGTGTCCTTCACGGGTTCCCTGTATCTCAAGCCCTACGTCCGGGTGCCAATCTGCTGGGGCCAGCCGGGCAGAGTCGAAAGGTTCTTGAGTTGGGTGTGAGGATTAAAATTAATAAAGTAAACACACAGCACACAGGAAACTTTTTAAAGGTCCAGACTCGACAGCCACAGCAAAAGGCAGACTGCTGCAGCAAGCAGTGCCAGCAGCAAGTCTCAAGTCTCTGCCTGCCTCCTCTGCCTCCAGCCTTCTGACCACTTTATTCTTTGAGGAGTTACTTTTAGCCAGTAAAACATCCCAGAACAACAGGTCAATTTGCACAAGGAGCCTGAGGAAGAGGTGTAACCCTCACAAGCTCTCCCACGTGTTGTCACAAACAAAAGGAGATGCACTTGCAAGTTCTCCTCTGCCATTAGTAAAGGCCTCCTAAAAGCCAGCTCTCTGCCGAGATTTAAATATCAAAGCAGGCCGCTGAGCCATGGCTCCTGACAGCATAATATGCATAACTTGTCTTTACAAACCCTAAGACAATTTCTCAGGCCCTCAAAAATTTTTAGGCTTTTGTATATAGTTATTTACCATAAGACATAGTTGAGACCGCTATGAACATTTATTGTCCTTTAGCTAAATAAAGGAATGGTAGAAGATTACATTAGGCCTGTTTTTTGAGTCTGGCAACAAGGCATATTGTGTCTAGGCCTGTCAAAAACCAGCTCTACAACTTAGGCGTAAGGCCTGGTCTCCTGCATATGAAGAGAACTCGGAAGGCATTGTTATACCCAGTTCACGAGCCCCCAAAAGATCTACAGGAATCAACTCCATTACAAAACACACGAGGGTCTTTTTATTGTAAATTACAAGCTGCAGCTTGGGCCCACAAAACCCACCGCTGAAGTGGTGGGAACTGAGCGGGCTGCACCCAGGTTAGTTGGGTGATATATAGATTCTGGTCCCTCCCAGCATGCCCAAGGCAGGGGCAATTCCTGCCTGGCAAGCATCTATTAGTCAAGATGCTACATTTTGAATCGATTGGCTATAGGAAGGTTCCCAGACCATTGACGATGACCAGGTGTCCCTCCCTATGGGGAGGGTCCAGTTTCCTAGCAACTGTATCTCTAGTGGGTGGGGAAAGAATGCATCGAGGTGGCTCTTCCCCTCAGGGCATTACTAACTTTTTACCACACCTACTTTAGATCTTAACAATCACTGCTACTTTATCTTTTGGTCTCTCATTTCCCCCTTTCCCATGATCATTTGAAGACCCAATCTTGGGTCTTCCAGATATGACCTCTTGTATCTTATAGATTTATTTTTTTATAATGGGATCTGAGTACCATTAGTGTAATGCTCTTAAGCATTTTTTTTTATGAAAGCCATTAAGCAATTGAAAATATAAGGCCCAAAAATAAAAATCAAAATGAGTAGGGGGCCCTTCAGGGTAGATATAGGGGTAGTAAGCCAAGGAGAACTATTATCCTTTTTTTTTTTTTTTTTTTAGGGTATTTCTAAGCTTTGAGCCCAGTTGCTGCAATATTAGTTTCCATTTCAGCTAAGCAGATGCCCAAGATAATAGCTAATGACAGGAAGCCAGCCCCTTTTGACTTAGCATTTCTGCCTGCTAGGGGGGATTTGGGCTAAGATCCATCTTCTGGAGCTTCTTCGATGCTGACCATTGGACCGTAGGCATCAGGGGCTAGGGAGGCTGAAATGCCAGTCAAAGGCTGGGCAATAGGGCAGTCCCAAGCATCTGGTTAGTTGATCCAT
Organism: Meriones psammophilus; assembly: GCA_036365155.1. NCBI lineage: Eukaryota > Metazoa > Chordata > Mammalia > Rodentia > Muridae > Meriones > Meriones psammophilus. Next base: position 19,300 of record JAEOAE010002167.1, read on the forward strand.
CGGAAGAGGCAGGGAGCAATCATGTCAGTTTCCAGGAAGTCCAGATCTCAGCTTGCAGTCCACAGCTGATGCCGGAACAGAGTTAAACAGGTGAAAATCTGCTGAGACAAATTCAGACTGGAGACAGAAGTTAAAATTTGTCTATCAAATGGGAAAGATCAGGGAAAATCTCATCTGCAATCCTTTTGACCTATGCCAGATCCAGGTCACATCCTGAAACTCATATGAAATTTTTTTGGTACACAAAAGATAATATATATTCAGTAAATCTAACATAACATTCTGAGAGTAACAGTTAAAACTGCATCCCACTGAATGAGTATCAGCTGTTTGTTTTATAACTTTTATAAACAACTTAAGTGTGTCCACGGTCTGGAACTCTTTAACACTTATTCTGTGGACATAGCTGTTGGTAATTAGCCACGAATGGGCTTGGCCATTTTTTATACATTCAGCATCTACTTTTAGGCCCCATCTTCATGTTCACACTAGAAAGTTAGGCAGAAATACATTACTGGTTTTAGTGCTAAACCCTGGATGCTTGGACTTTTCTTTAACAAAGCAACTAGAAGGAATAGATATAAGATATTTCTGTGTCAAAATCTACTCCAGAAATGGCAGATATTAAGAATATTATAGTAAAAGCTATGACTTTTGGGTCAGATATACACATTAAACAGATGTTTTTAACATAACGAGAAGCACCTTTAAGTCTATCTCCAGAAGCCAACCAAAGGAAATTAAAATCTCAACCTGGTGACTGAATAATAAGCAGTCAGTGCTCCATCAACTCTATTGATCAATGCCAAAACTCTGAACTTCTGAAATCTTATAAGCACAACAGTAGCAAAAAAGGGGGGAGAGATCTAAAGTATCTCCCATTTTTAACATGCTTTAAAATTTTTTTTATTTTTTTATAACTCATAATTATATACCTTAAAAAACCTACTTAGACTCTCCAATCTTTTGCATTTATCAACCCTGAAACATTTTCTCAGACTAAATAACAACACTCTCTAGATTTTTACAACCTAAACTCCTATATCCTCAGACCCTACATAGGCTCCATATTTTTATCCAGCTATATATATCTTCAGACACAGACAACTAACATGAATTCTGTGAGCAAGGCAAACCTGTTTTCCTTTCTAAATAAGAGATCTAGTACCTAGTAGTTCTAGCTAATGAACTGATCAATGAGCTAACAGTCGATCTAATTGTCTTCTCTCTAGCCGCAAAGCTACCATAAGCTTAGCATAGCCATCAAGGTGTTCAGAGACCTGAGAAGGATAAATTATAAGCTAAATAAATATACCAATTTATGTGCCAATCAAAATGACAGGGATGACTAGTTAGTCCATCACCTAGGCAGTGTCTCTGGCTGCTGTGGTCTCACAGCATCCTGAACAGAGGTGGTTCTGCCAGGCACAGAAGATAAGAGACTGTTTCTGTGGAGAAAGAAATGAGAGAATAGCCTCACCTCGCCCTTAGCAACATGAAACATTGACTCCAGGTATCCACAGTTTTGGCTGGGCCCTAGCAGTGGGCCAGTTGAGGCAGTATTGCCCAGTGGTTAGCATACCACAATCCAGAGTCACAGTCATCTGTCATTGTGCCCAAATCTTCTCAGAGACCTTGGGGGAGCTACTGCCAGGATTTCGGGACTTTCTGTCACAATAAGCTTACACAGTTAAAATGCCATATTCAGATCTCTGACAAGCTTGAGGGCCAGCATATCTGAGTTACTCTTTGGTTTTATCATCTGCTCTAAACTGTGTAAAAAAACCTAAACAAAGACACTAGGTAAGGCTCAATTGTAGTATTTAGCATGACTTTAAATCTGCTCTTTCTGAACTAAAATCAAAGCAAACCTTTTAATCAGATACAGTTCATAGAGAGGCTAGCAAATCTTGCTGCTCCTACAGCTTGCATTAAAATTGAACAGTAAAAAGCTTTGCATTTAGCACTAACCAGAGGACTGAACATAACTCAGAGACCTAAACAAAGGTGATCACAAACTCATGGCTCTACCCTCGTTATCTCTGCTCTAGCATGGTGGCTGACCATGTGTAACTGAACTCAGCTGGAAGCCCTAAACAAATATGGCAGCAAAACTACAGCTCCACTCTCTCTCTTTTGCTGAACCATTATGGCGGCTAGCCATGTGTTAGCACAGGCTTCGACTGACAATACCAAGCATAGCCATTAGGTGTTGCTGATGGTACAACCAAACATAGCCATTAGGTGTTGCTGATGATATAGCAACCATTGTGGAGCATTCACAATCCCCCACAACCAACATTTCTAACATAGTGATCAAATAAGTTTTAGAACCAACTGCATAACAGAATAGTACAGAACAATTTTAAACTGTAAGAATTATTCTAGCCATACCAAACCTATCAGCTAGAACTTTTTTCCCCTTAAAAGAGCATAAAAAACATTTTGCAATGAGTAATCACCAGCCTTTGAAATGTATTATAACATATTTAAATACAGTTTTTTTTTTTTTTTCTCAAATCATATCAACTCTCTGGCTTTTTATAATACATCCACTAACCTTCTGCAACATCCTATATTCCTTCAGGTTCCTAGCTTCCTTTTTCTGGCTTAACCAGACATTTTTACTTTCTTGCTCTATCTCCCTTTCTTTTCAGACAACATAAAAACTCTCATCAAAATCCTTTCCATTCTGACATGATCCTGCTGGAGCCCAGCATTCACCATTTGCTTTTGATAGGCTAAGCAAAAACAAGTTACATTACTACAAAGAGGAGTTCTGAAACTGCCAAATTCTTTTTCTAAAATAACTTCCCTGTAGCAGATAACATAAAGGTACATAAACAAACTCTAAGGAACTTAGAACAAGCTTCTAGGAACTTGGTGAAACTTCCTCTTTTCTTTGTCTCAAGGTAAAGAACAGGGTGGAAACATGTTTTTCCATAAACAAAGCAGCTTAACAAACAAACAGCTCTCCATAAGATACATTCTAAAAACTGCAATTTTCTCAATTAGCACAAACCATATGGATGGGTTTTATTTAGTAAAGTTGATAAAATAAATATCTTAGTATTTTTATTCTCCGCCAAAGAATCGAGAAACTTTCAAATTTTCTGTTAGACTGCCCAAGATCATTGTCATACCCAAATGCCTGATAAACTTTAAACATTTTATAGTCTTAAACATTTAAAAAATTTTTAAAACCCGTTTTTGCAATATCAAAATAAAGTACCCCTTTTGTAGGAGAGAAGTCACAAGGCATAACCATAATCTTAAAAGTCAAAACCAGATTTTAAAACCAGAATTTACCAGTGCAAAAAATTTAATTTCTAAAACCAATACCAATTTAAAATAACTCATCCTTTTAACCTAGAAGGAAATGAGATTTGACCAAGGTTTTTTTTTTTTTTTTCAATGCAGTTTATTCAGGAACCTTGAACAATCATCTGACCCTGGGGAAATCCAGCCCACAGCTTAAATAGCCTCTGGGTAGCCAACCCCAGCGTGCCACGTGGGCAATGCAGATAGGTCCACATACATGGAAGCAAGCCAGATCCTCAGCCTTAGCCAAATGTGGAGTTGTTTGTGACAGAGAGCACTCACCATCAGGAAGGTGGAAGGTGGAAGGCAGAAACCAGCTCCATCTTTAAGGCACGGCATTACGCAGCTCTCTACAGTTCCCCCTTTTTGTTTTAGACGCATCAGGCAAGAGTAGAGGTCTGATCTCTGATATTAGAAATAAATTGGGACATTGTACCGATGTTCATTTAGGTGTCATCCACCCAAAGAGCATCAGACCCGTCTGATACCTTTTTCTCAGAGGCGGGACCTGGGGCATCAACCCACATGCAATCAGACTTGCTCTTCTCTGGGTCGAAAGCAGCTGACCCTGAGTGCAGTGCTTAGCCTCGCATCCTGAGCGTAACATTTTAGCTTTTTATGGTAGCCAACCATGCTTGGGGAGACTGTCCTGCTTCGATGGCTGTAAAGGCCTGAATGGTCATGGCTGCATTACGCTGTTGTGAGACTCTAATCTTGCATATATACCACAGGCAAACCAAGGAGACCAACACCAGAAGGCCTGCTAATGCTCCCATGCCCACCCATTCCTTCAGATGATTCATGGCTGCAGCAATCCATGATGATAATCCTGTGGCTAGTCCTGCGTCCACTCTGGTAGAATTTACCGTGACAATGGCCACTCTCAGCTGCTCCATTGTAGTATCGAATTCTCCAGTCCAATTACCTAAAATATAGCTAGACAATTGTTTAGACAGATTTGCAGCACAGGAAAGATTCTCATGTTGTATGCTAGTGACACAAAGTCCAGCATACTTTCATTGACAGACAAGTTGAGCTATTTGCCATAGGGTATCAATTTGCTCCTGCACAAGGTCAATCCTCTGATTGAACACCATCAAGCCTCCTTTTAGTTGAGCATTAATTCCTTTTTGTACATCTAAGGCATGAGCTACATTGGCTAAAAGATTATTCAGGGTCTGAGCAGTCTGCACAGTATGACTCATGGCTAATGCCATGGTGGTAGCTCCAACAGCCACCAATGAGATGGCAGTAACAATGGCGGCTGTAGTTCCAAGATCCCTTTTCTGTCTGAGGAGAGTCATAGCGTGAGGGGCATCAACGGGCACAGGCACCCAGCGAGGCATGCCAGTAACCAGGGCATACCTAAATTCACAAGCATTCCAGCATTGGGCAAAAAAGCAAGTATCATTATCACAATTACTTGGCTCTATCTGGCTAATAATGAATAAAAATGGGGAATAAAAACAAACAGGTGTGGGCTTATAGGAAATATTATGAGAAGCCTTAACCCCCTCGTTGGAACATCCTGCATCAGTTCTAGAACTAGCAGTGGTGGTGTCCAAGGTCTGAGTAGGTTCAGGAGACCATTGCCCCCAGGGGCGAGACGTGCTCCATGTAAATTGACTAACTCCATGTTTTCCTCCACTTTTGAAAGTCATTTAAGGTTCTTAAATTATTTTCCCCCCCTTTTTTTTAAATTTTTCATCAATTACACTTCATTCATTCTGCATCCCCCCATAAGCCCCTCCCTCCTCCCCTCCCAATCCCACCCTCCCTCCTCTCTCTGCATGCATGCCACTCCCCAAGTCCACTGATAGGGGAGGTTCTCCTCTCCTTTCTGATCTTAGTCCATCAGTTCACATCAAAAGTGGCTGCATTGTCCTCTACTATGGCCTGGTAAGGCTGCTCCCCCCCAGGGGGAGGTGATCAAAGAGCAGGCCAATCAGATTATGTCAGAGGCAGTCCCTCTTCACATTACTATGTAACCCAATTGGACTCTGAACTGCCCTGGGCTACATCTGTGCAGGGGTTCTGGGTTATCTCCATGAATAGTCCTTGGTTGGAGTATGAGTCTCTGGGAAGTTCCCTGTGTTCAAATTTTCTTGTTCTGTTGCTCTCCTTGTGGAGACCCTGTCATCTCCAGCTCTTACTATTTCCCAGTTCTTACATAAAATTCCATTCACTCTGCCCAACAGTTGCCCATCAGGCTCAGCATCTGCTTTGATAGTCTGCAGGGCAGAGGCTTTCAGAGGCCCTCTGTGGTAGGTTCCTAGGTTGTTTCCTGTTTTCTTCTTCTTCTGATGTCCATCCTCTTTGCCTTTCAGGATGGGGATTGGACATTTTAGTTAGGGTCCTCTCTCTTGCTTAGTTTCTTTAGATGCACAGGTTTTAGTGGGTTTGTCCTATGTTGTATGTCTATATGAGTGAGTATATACCATGTGTGTCTTTTTGCTTCTGGGACAACTCACTCAGGATGATCCTTTCCAGATCCCACCATTTACCTGCAAATTTCATGATTTCCTTATTTTTCATTGCTGAGTAATATTCCATTGTGTAGATGTACCACAATTTCTGCATCCATTCTTCAGTTGAGGGGCATCTGGGTTGTTTCCAGCTTCTGGCTATTACAAATAAAGCTGCTACAAACATGGTTGAGCAAATGTCCTTTTTGTGTACTTGAGTCTCTTTTGGATATCTGCCCAGGAGTGGTATGGCTGGATCTTGAGGAAGCGCTATTCCTAGTTGTCTGAGAAAGCGCCAGATTGATTTCCGGAGTGGTTGTACAAGTTTACATTCCCACCAGCAGTGGAGAAGGGTTCCCCTTTCTCCACAACCTCTCCAGCATGTGTTGTCACTTGAGTTTTTGATCTTGGCCATTCTCGTGGGTGTAAGGTGAAATCTCAGGGTTGTTTTGATTTGCATTTCCCTAATGGCTAGTGAGGTTGAGCATTTCTTTAAGTGCTTCTCTGCCATTCCATATTCCTCTACAGAGAATTCTCTGTTTAGCTCTGTTCCCCATTTTTTAAGTGGATTACTTGGTTTGCTGCTTTTCAGCTTCTTTAGTTTTTATATATACTGGATATGAGTCCTCTGTCAGATAAAGGGTTGGTGAAGATTCTTTCCCAATCTGTAGGCAGTCACTTTGTTTTGGTGATGGTCTCCTTTGCTTTGCAGAAGCTTTTCAGTTTCATGAGGTCCCATTTATTGATTGTTGCTCTTAGAGCCTGTGCTGTTGGTGTTCTGTTCAGGAAGTTTTCTCCTGTACCAATGAGTTCTAGGGTATTCCCACTTTTTTTTTTTCTAGGTGATTTAATGTGTCAGGTTTTATGTTGAGGTCTTTGATCCACTTGGACTTCAGTTTTGTGCAGGGTGATAAGTATGGATCTATTTTTATTTTTCTACATGTAGACATCCAGTTGGACCAGCACCATTTGTTGAAGATGCTATCTTTTTTCCATTGTATGGTTTTGGCATCTTTGTCAAAGATCAGGTGTCCATAAGTGTGTGGGTTTATTTCTGGGTCCTCTGTTCGGGTCCATTGATCCACTATTCTGTTTATATGCCAGTACCATGCAGTTTTTAAAACTGTTGCTCTATAGTACAACTTTAGATCAGGGATGGAGATACCTCCAGAAGATCTTTTATTGTAGAGGATTGTTTTAGCACTTTTGGCTTTCTTGTTATTCCATATGAAGTTGAGAATTTTTCTTTCCAGGTCTGTAAAGAATTGTGTTGGTAATTTGATGAGAATTGCATTGAATCTGTAGATTGCTTTTGTTAAAATGGCCATTTTTACTATGTTAATCCTGCCAAGCCATGAGCATGGGAGATCTTTCCATCTTCTCATATCTTCTTCTAATTCTTTCTTCAGAGACTTGAATTTTTTTTTTCATTTGAAGTCCTTGGTTAGGGTTACTCCAAGGTACCTTATGTCATTTGTGGCTATTGTGAAGGGTGTTGTTTCCTAATTTCTTTCTCAGCCCTTTTGTCTTTTGTATACAGGAGGGCTACTGATTTTTTTGAGTTAATTTTGTATCCGCCACTTTGCTGAAGGTGTTTATCAGCTCTAGGAGTTCCTGGTAGAGTTTTTGGGGTCACTCACGTATACTAGCATATCATTTGCAAATAGTGATAATTTGACTTCTTCCTTTCCAATTTGTATCCCCTTGATCTCCTCCAACTGTTTTATTGCTCTAGCAAGGACTTCCACAACTATGTTGAAGAGATATGGAGAGTAGGCAGCCTTGTCTTGTCCCTGATTTCAGTGGGATTGCTTTAAGTTTCTCTCTGTTCAGTTTGATGTTGGCTATAGGTTTGCTGTATATTGCCTTTACTATGTTTAGATATGTGCCTTGTATCCCTGATCTCTCCAATACTTTAAACATGAATGGATGTTGGATTTTGTCAAATGCTTTTTCAGCATCTAGGGAGATTATCATGTGGTTTTTTTCTTTCAGTTTGTTAATATGGTGGATCACATTGATGGATTTCTGTATATTGAACCACCCCTGCATACCTGGGATGAAGCCTACTTGGTCATGGTGGATGATATCTTTGATGTGTTCTTGTATTCGGTTTGCAAGTATTTTGTTGAGTATTTTTGCATCAATGTTCATAAGGGAGATTGGCCTGAAATTCTTTTTTTTTGTTGAGTCTTTGTGAGGTTTAGGTACCAAGGTGACTGTGGCTTCATAGAATGAGTTTGGTAATGTTCCTTCTGTTTTGATTTTGTGGAATAGTTTGAAGAGAACTAGAGTTAGCTCTTTTTTGAATGTTTGGTAGAATTCTGTGCTGAAACCATCAGGTCCTGGGCTTTTTTTGGATGGGAGACTTTCGATGACTGCTTCTATTTCCTTGGGGGATATAGGACTATTTAATTGATTTACCTGGTCCTGATTTAGCTTTGGTAATTGGAATCGATCAAGAAAATTTTCCATTTCATTTAGATTTTCAAATTTTTTTGCATATAGACTTTTGAAGTAAATCCTAATGATTGATTGGATTTCCTCAGTGTCTGTAGTTATGTCCCCCTTTTCATTTCTGATTTTGTTGATTTGGATGGTGTTTCGCTGCCTTTTAGTTAGCTTGGCTAAGGGTTTGTCTATCTTGTTGATTTTCTCAAAGAACCAGCTCTTGGTTTCATTGATTCTTTGAATTGTTTTATTTGTTTCTAATTGATTGATTTCAGCCCTGAGTTTGATTATTTCCAGCCATCTACTCCTTTTTGGTGTGTCTGCTTCTTCTTTTTCTAGGGTTTTTAAGTGGGCCATTAAGTTGCTTGAATGAGCTGTCTCGAATTTCTTCTTGAAGGCACTTAGTGCTATGAACTTTCCTCTTAGCACTGCTTTCATTGTGTCCCACAAGTTTGGGTATGTTGTGTCTTCATTTTCATTGAGTTCTAGGAAGACTTTAATTTCTTTGTTTATTTCTTCCCTGACCCAGCTGTCTTTTAGTAGCAAGTTCTTCAGTTTCCATGTATGTGTAGGCTTTTTGCTATTTCTGTTGTTACTGAGGTCCAGCTTTATTCCATGGTGATCAGACAGGATACAAGGGATTATTTCAATCTTCTTGTATCTGTTGAGGCTTGCTTTGAGACCCACTATATGGTCTATTTTGGAGAAGGTTCCATGAGGTGCTGAGAAGAAGGTAAATTCTTTTGTGTTTGGGTGTAAGGTTCTGTAAATGTCTGTTAGCTCCATTTGATTCATGACCTCTGTTAGAGATATTGTTTCTTTGTTTAATTTCTGTTTTGTTGACCTGTCCTTTGTTGAGAGTGGGGTGTTGAAGTCTCCCACTATTAGTGTGTGGGGATCTATGTGTGGTTTAAGTTTTATCAATGTTTCTTTGACAAATGTGGTGCCCTTGTATTTGGGGCATAGATGTTCAGGATTGTGATGTCTTCTTGGTGGAATTTTCCCTTGATGAGTATGAAGTGCCCTTCCCCATCTCTTTTGATTAATTTTGGTTGAAAGCCTATTTTATCAGATATTAGAATGGCTACTCCTGCTTGCTTCTTGTGTCCATTTGCTTGAAAAGCCCTCTTCCATCCCTTTACCCTCAGGTAATGTCTACCTTTGTGACTTAGGTGTGTTTCTTGTATACAACAGATTGCTGGGTTTTGTTTACGCATCCATTCTGTTAGTCTGTGTCTTTTTATTGGAGAATTAAGTCCATTGATATTGAGAGAGATTAATGACCAGTGGTTGTTAGGTCCTTTGAATTTGATGTTGGCTGTGGTCATACAGTTGTGTGCTTGGTTGCTTTTTGTTTTACTGGATTGTGGTTATTTATTTCCTGTGTTTTCCTGAATGTAGCTAGCTTTCTTGGGTTGTATTTTCCCTTCCAGTGTATTTTGTAATGCTGGGTTTGTTTGTAGGTATTGTTGAAATTTGTTTTTGTCATTGAATATCTTGTTTTCTCCATCTATGAGGACTGAGAGTTTTGCAGGGTATAGTAGCCTGGGCTGACATCTGTGTTCTCTTAGGGTCTGCATGATATCAGTCTAGGCCCTTCTGGCTTTCATAGTCTCTGTTGAAAAGTCAGGTGTGATTCTAATGGGTTTGCCATTATATGTTACTTGGCCTTTGTCTCTTGCAGCTTTTAGTATTTTTTCTTTGTTCTGTATACTTACAGTTTTGATTATTATGTGGCGGGAGGATTTTCTTTTCTGGTCTAATGTATTGGGTGTTCTATAGGCCTCTTCTATTCTTATTGGCCTCTCCTTTAAGTTGGGGAATTTTTCTTCAATGATTTTGTTGAAAATATTTTCTGGGCCTTGGTGCAGGGTATCTTCTTTTTCCTCTATTCCTATTATTCTTAGGTTTTGTCTTTTCATATTATCTTGGCTTTCTTGGACGGTCTGTGTCAGGAATTTTTTAAATTTAACATTTTCTTTGACAGATACATCTATTTCTTCCATTGTACCTTCCACACCTGAGATTCTTTCTTCCATTTCTTTTAGCCTATTGGTTATGCTAACCTCTGTAGTTCCTGCTTTCTTCCCTAAGTTCTTTCTCTCCACAATTTCTTCCATTTTTTTTTTTTTTTTTAATTTTTCCAATTCTATCTTCAGGTCTTGAGCTATTTTGTTGGTTTCCTTCCCCTGTCTGACTGTATTTTCATGTTTTTCTGTCAATTCCTTCAGCTGTTTGTTTGAACAATACACTGTTTCTTTTATTTCATTCAGTGATTTAAGCATTTCCTCTCTAAAGGCCACAGACTGTTTGGCTGCAGCTTCCTGTATTTCTTCATGGATGGCCATAATCTCCTTGTCTTTAATTTCCTCCATTTCTTTACGGATAGCCATGATCTGTTTGTTTTTATCTTCCTCTAATTCTTTTCGTATTTTATTTGTTTCCTCTGTTATCTTCTTCATGAGCATAGATGTTAGGTCATCTCCTTGAATTTCATTTATGCTGGGGTGTCTAGGGCTATTTGCCCCTGGATAACTGGTTTCTGGAGATGCCATATTGCTCTGGCTTTTGTTGGTTGAACTTTTACACTGTTCTCTACCCATTGGGCTATCTTAGTTGTTTGAATTTAGTTTCTGGTTGTTCCTGGACTCTTGTAGTGGAGAGAATCCCTTTGGCAGGAAGGTGGTTTTTCCTGAAAGAAGCCTTCCCAGCTTTTTGGGTATAGTCACTGGATGTCCGGTGTTTTTCAGGAGTTGCTTACAGCTCACCTCAGGCATAGAGACCTGGGTAGTAACTGTGGTCCTGATTAGTCTAGAGGGCTCTCCTCTCACTGGGAGAAGTCCTGGAGACAGCTGCCCTGCTTCTGGGTTTCTTACTGTAATTTAGTGATCAGCTGCTGTAACCTGTGTGTCCCGTGGTTTGGTCGGTTTTGTTAGGGATAACTGGTTGCCCTTGGAGCAGTATCTGGGGGTTGATCTCAGGGTTCCCGGTCTTTTGTAGGTCTGAGTTTGGGGCTCTGTGCCCCAGAACCCAAGAGGTAATCTGTGGCGGGTGAGTACTGCTCTGGTGTCTTGGGGCACACAGTTCTGCCTGTAAGGTGTAATTGGTACAAAGCAGGCCTCTGGGCTGGTGGAGCGTGTGCCCACCTGCTAGTCTGCGGGAGCTGAGTTTCCAATCACTCTGTGCTCCCTGTTTGGGCCCAGATCTGTGATGGCTGGGCATACTCACCTGTTTGTGATCTGCAGGCTGCTAGACTTTCCCTAGGTGGCCCCAGCAGCACAGTTTCTTTCTTCCCTGTGGGGTCCTCTCTGGACAGGGGTTCCCAGTCCCTGTTGTACTGGGGCGCACAGCTTGTCTGTACTGCTGAGCTGAGCGTGCAGCTCTCTGCGTGGCAGGAACTCAGTTGTGTTGGCGGTGGGTACCCGCCGTCCTAGAGACCTTCCGGGGAATGAATGGGTGACCTGTGATCAGACTGGCAACTTTGCTTCCCCGTGGGGTTTTCTTGCGCCTGGTACTCCCAGTCTCAGGCACCCTTGTGCCCACGGATCAGCCTGGGAAAGTGATTGGGACACACGCTTGCGGTTCCAGCCTGGAGACCCAAAGCCCACGTTACCCGGGATCTCTTCCAGATTCTGGCTGGGTAGCCGTGAGTGGACCCGACTGATTCCCACGCTGTGGGAGCCTCCCCTCACCTGGGAAACACGATCGATGTAGTTTCAGGGCCCAGAGTTCAGGCTCCTGGTCGCTGCACAGAGAGTGCTGTCCTGCTTCTTAGACGCGGTGTTCTCCAGGCGCCGCCATCTTGGCTACCCCCTTTTTTTTACCCATACCAAGATGGTGGTCACATTATAGCCCACACGATAAAGTCAAGATGGTGGTGAGGCACTGAGGCACTTCATATACCACCTGGTAACCTATACATATGCGTTCATAGACCTTATAAACACATAGGCACACATTTCAAACAAGTTTTATGAGGCCTTTCAGAACAGAAAACAGAAGGTAGACACAAACAAATACTGCACAGAGACATTGAGACAAAAAAACACCCACCAGCTGGCCAAAACTGACTCTATTCAGGCAGGCCGAACATAGGCCTTACAGAAATTCCTCCAGGATGGGCCCAAGTCCATTCCTGGGTAAGGTACTGTAAAAACAGACCTTCAGATTCCTGCTCTGGCTCCTCTGCCTAGAAGCCTGAGTGGTGGGTGGTTCTAGACCACCGCCAGAAACTGATGAAGATGGGGGACGTCTCTCCCAACTTCAGTGACTGTGATTGTTTGTCTGTCTAAATCACATTTAGTCACTTATACAGATGCCTGGAGGCAGAACAGAATTCAGAAGATAGGCGCCAACAGGAACACTGCACACCTCACAAAGCAACAAAGACTGAGACTGAGACACAGACACGACACTTACCAGCTGGTATGAGACCCTCTGGATCAGTCCTGAGGTCTTGGGGTGCCCTGGAATCTCGGTGGGACCTCCAAATGTTATACCCAGTTCACGAGCCCCCAAAAGATCTACAGGAATCGACTCCATTGCAAAACACACGAGGGTCTTTTTATTGTAAATTACAAGCTGCAGCTTGGGCCCACAACACCCACTGCCGAAGTGGTGGGAGCTGAGCGCGCTGCATCCAGGTTAGTTGGGTGATATATAGATTCTGGTCCCTCCCAGCATGCCCAAGGCAGGGGCAATTCCTGCCTGGCAAGCATCTATTGGTCAAGATGCTACATTTTGAATCGATTGGCTATAGGAAGGTTCCCAGACCATTGACCATGACCAGGTGTCCCTCCCTAGGGGGAGGATCCAGTTTCCTAGCAACTGAATCTCTAGTGGGTGGGGAAAGAATGCATCGAAGTGGCTCTTCCCCTCAGGGCATTACTAACTTTTTACCACACCTACTTTAGCTCTTAACAATCGCTGTTACTTTATCTTTTGGTCTCTCAGCATCTCAAGTCTTCCAAGAAAGAAGTTGCAACCATGTTTGTGGGACCACAGTGTGAGGCCAAAACAGACCTGTAATGTAATGCTGGATTGGGTGAGAGTGGTGGAGGTCACTGAGTCAAGGAGCCATATATTTGTCCTCCACCAGGCCAAAGAGCTAGAAGGATGGAAATGTCTTTGACTCTTGTGCTGGTTGAACCTCCATGGCTGGGCACAGAAGACAAACCTGCATGGGAGCATTTTGACTTCCAGAGGCCAGTCTGCCAGCAGGCACTGTGTGGCTTGCTGAGGCAGCAGTAGGACCAGTGTCCCCTTTGGCTGCATTTGAAACAGTCACCTGGTGGAACTGACTTTTGGCTGTACCCCAGTGGGATGAGACAACGCAGACTTCTTGTCTTTTGTGCGGGAATGCCAGCAACCTCAGAGCAGCAGCCACAGTCTGGAGCATAGTTATTGCTCTGGATGAGCCAGTCGGGAAGGTCATTATTTTTGCCATCTCCTATATGGTGATTCAATGGCCATCCTCAGCTGTTCATTAAAAAATTGCAGTGAGACCCTGTTTGTATCTGTAGGACTACAAACATACATTTGTGTATATATGAGATGACTATTAACTTGTATTTATTTACCATTTGATATTAGGACATTAGGTTTTGTTCTTGTTAAGTTAGAAACTTAAAAGTCATAAATATAGTCCATTAAACTGAGAGCACAAGAGTTTTTTGTTTGGTTTAGTACATAAAAGTTTATAGCTTATAGAAGTCTAAGTCTATATTATGGATTAATAATAGCATTTTTAGAAAATAAGACTAACCATATTTTCACCTTTTGATAGAGATACAGCAGAATGACACAGTTTTGACAGAAATACCTCTCAAATTATTAGATCTTAATTTAGAATATTGGTAAAATACTATGTATAGTAACCAACCTGAGTTAAAAAAACCAAAAAAATAGAGGAACAGTATAAGGCAATTTTAAAATTTTATTTGAATTCATTATGGCAAAATTATTAGCAGAAAGCATAGTGGTGAATTTTGATCACAGGCAGCAAATAGTAGGAGAAACAGTAACAGCATTTATTAATTTAGGAACTGAAAAGACATAGGCAGTTAGATATATATTTTAAACCAAGTTAAATTGAACAGGTATTTATAACTTTGAAATTTTATTATCATATAAGATTTATTTTGAACCAGGGTTGAATTACAGATAGTGAAATGTTCCTTTGAATTTTTAAAAAATCCATACCAATTTGAAATGAGGCTCATTGTTGGGGCCTAGTCTAAAAGATAAAACAAACAGTTATGATTACAGAAGCCTTGGAAATGTAAACCCAATGAGAAGATTATATAAATCATTAGATTAAGAATTTAAAGCACTTAAATATTTATATATACTTTTAAGATCAGAGGGTGCAGAAATCAGGAAGAAAAGATTTTTTAAAGCTTGGAAACCTTAGTGTAGTCACAGTTTTTAAAAGCCAGAGTATAAACGTGGAGTGAGGAACGAAAGCAGCTTGCTGGGGAGGGGTGAGCTCATGTCAAGATGGAGCAAAATTGCCCTGAGTTAAAATGGTGGCAATACCACGTGAAGTCATAGTGTGGAGCTATTGTGAAGCTATGGTTCCACCCATTTCCTCCCAAAACCAACATGGCAGCAGAAATATCAGGAGAGATTTAAAATCTCATTTAAGGGAGCTCAGGCAGCCATACTTGGTTTTTAGAGATTTTTTTTTTTATTAGTTAATTTATTAATTCATTTATTTATTATTAGTTACATTTTATTTTTTAATTTTTATTTTTTATTAATTATAGTTTATTCACTTTGTATCCCCCCTTAAGCCCCACCATCCTCCCCTACCTAAAGTAGCAGGATAAGTTTTCCCAAGCTGATTTTAGCGTGGCATGAATCCCCGGGGCGCAGTGCAAACTCACACTCGCTCCCTGTGGCTCACCCCCAGGGACTCCAGCACAGCTCTGACCACAGCAGACCACTCTGCTCTGCTCGTCCAGGCATCGAGGCCGAGGGGTCCAGATGCTACCACCACTGGGAAGTCTGCCCAGCACACCACACAAGGCTGGGTCCGAAGCAGTGCTCAGCCTTCGGGCTGCAGACAGCCAGGTCTTACACATGGGCACCCATCCTGAGGAAAGCACAGGTAGCCTGAAAAACTCAGGAAAGGCAGCCTCCTCAGCCTGCCAGTAAGACAGTTGGGGAAAAGTAACGGTTTTAAAGCATAGATAGAGTAGAGAGAAATCTGTCACACAAATTCATCTTGTCCCAGAGGGGTTCAAAAGGGTCTGGCAAAGCCATGCTACCCAACCTGGCAGAAACACCAAATGTAAGGATATGGGACAAATTAATTAAATAAGGACAATTAGGCATACGACAGATCTTATTTATAGAAGAGGTTTATTAGGTGGATATGGAGAGATAGAGAAGGAGATCAAGACATGATATGAGAAAAAAAGAGAGAGGGAGAAGAGAAAGGAAGAGAGAGAGAAGGGAAAAGAGAGAGAGGGTGCCCCAATAGAGAAAGGACCAGGAGAGAATGGACCAAGAGAGGCCAAGAGAGAAAGGACCAAGAGAGTGACCTCCTGTCAGGTTGTGCTTTTAAAGGTCAAGGTAATCACGCCTTCCAGGTGTGACTACCTGGTCGGCAACACATGATGACATCATGAGTTGCTAGGCAACAAAGAAACAGGTTTTGTTCCAAAATCCTAACACCAGCAGCTTTCAGAATGGGTGTCTTGGAGAAAAGGCCCATGCCCTTTAAGAAACAGGAAGCCCCAAGTGTCAGGGAAAGCATGATTCTGCTTTGGCTGGCATCTAAAGGGGAAGGAAAGGAAAACCATGCCTGTGTGAGTCCCAGGGTCTGAGTTCATAGGGAACCCTGTTCCAGGCTCTTGAATCCCAGGACACATGGTTAGAAACAGACTGTATAAGAATGGGAACATATGCTCAAGGATTCAAGTGAGCCAGTTGGTTGGGGAAAGACCCCAAACATCCATGCTGTATGGACATCAGAGCTCACACTGCTCCACGATCTGCTATCACATTACAGAGCTCATGGACTGCTTACAGAGCTCACACTGCTCCAGTGTGTATCAGACAACTCTCCAAGTGTGAACTGTTGCCTAATGTAAGGGTGTGGGACATCTTCGGAGTATTCCTCTTCCAAGTGGTTTCTTTATGTTCATCTCAAGGTCTCCAGGACCTCTGAGCCACACCCCAGTTCCTCCCATCCCCTTGCTGGCCACAGTGGAGTGGTTATATACAACCCCCATGGTGGGCCTGTAACCTCCACTGAGACCTTTGCCAGTGTGATTCATGCATCTCCAGAGCAGCGTGTTTGCTTCCATCTTGAGGCTACAGAGAACTAGGTTCCTTGTCACCCAGACAGGGACAGGGAGGACTATTTGGGATGAGGAGGGGGTGCAGATGATCTGTTTTTACAGTTTGATTATGGACAAAATGTGTAATCAGCAATGATAACAGGAACAGTTTTGCAGCTGATGAGGAGCCCCCAACACTGCAGAGCACAACTCCAACCAACCATCTGGACAGGAGCTTTCAGCTGGCAGTTAGAAAAAGTCTGCATTTCTCTTGGAACTTGTGGGGCCTGTTTCCCTCCACAAAAGGAGCCACATCTTAGAAAATGGAAAAGGGGCAAATGGCTGTGTGTGCTGTTCATTACCATACCAAAGTACATACTGGCCTCCAGGCTCCCTCAGGATTCACTATTACACCCTTCAGAATGCATGCTGGCCTTCTGGCTCCTCTCACCCTGCCCTTAGCCCCACTTAGTCTCTCCTGCTCAGGGGCTTCCCTCCCAGCAGCCTCCCATTCATTTACAATCCTGCTGTCTCAGGTTTGCATCCTTTTGGTCTCCTCCCTCTTGCTCTTCTCTCTTGATTCACTCACTGTCATCATCTCTCCCACCTCCCATGGCTGGGTCCAGTCTCTTGGCCATCTTCTGTTCTGTGGACCACTTTCTCTCCCTGCTCTTCCACTTTCTCTCCCTGCTCCTCCAGATGCTTCTGACTGTTCTCTCAAACGTCTGCAATAACAACCTCCCCTCACCCACACCTTGGGGTGGTCCTATCATCACTTTATACATCAACCTGGCATCCTGAGTTGTTCCTAGGGGCTTGAGAACTTGTTTCCTAGAAGATGCACTTTCTCCCCTTAAGCCTGTATGAAAGTAGTCTGGGCTCTGCCTTTTGGCCATCTCCAGTTAACAACCAAAAGGTCTCCTAAAGCAGCAGGTTTGGGCTTGAGACAGGCGTTCCTGGTCTCAGCCAGCTAGGCAGAGTGGCACATGTCTTTAATATTGGCACCAGAGAGATGGAGCCAGGAAGATTTTTATCAGTTTGAGGCTGGCTAAGTCTATTTTATGAGTTTCAGGTCAGCCAGAGGTGCAGAGAGAACATCATGTCTCAAAAAATAAGTCACTGTTAAAAACATTTTCTGGTTTATGCAGAATGCATGATTTCCAATGTATAAATCAAAACACAAATTTGAAATGTACAAGGGCAGATTGTCTTGAGGTGTATCATCTGACCTGTCATAGGGTGCACGTGGGAAGTGGCCTGGGTGCTTAAGACACGCCTCCATCCCGGCAAGGTTGCTCTTGGGTGTTTGAATAAATATACACACATTGGAGCAGGGGCATGCATGTGAGCCTTTGTTTACCACCATTCCTAATTGCTCCAGTCAGAGTCAAGTCTCCAGCAGTTAATGAAAAATGTTCCTTGGCAACTTTGAAAAAGAATATGCCTGAAGCCATGAAGATGAACCTGGAGTATCATACACTCACACACACCAAATACACACACACACACATTCACATAAACACACACACACAGGTATAGTATAACCCAAGTGGGTCTCTAATTCACTATATAGACATGAATGTCCTTGATCTCCTCCTCTTCAGTGTATGTGTGTGTTTGTATGTGTGTTTGTGTGTGTGTGTGTGCAAGCAGACATGTACATATGTTCACAGGTGTGTAGAGGTCAGCACTGCTGCCTTCTTTAGTCATACCCCACCTTCTATTTTTAGACAATTTCTCTCACTGATCCTGTCTAGACCAGCTTGCTGGCAAGCCCCGAGGGTTCTCTCTTCTCTGCCTCCCCAGAGCTGGGATGCGCTGCCACCCTTGGCTTTTATGTGAGGACTCAGGATCCAATCTCCGACTCATGCTGACAGTGCCTGGACTTCAGCGGCTGGGCCATGTCCTCAGCTCTGAAATATCGTGTTCTGTATAGAGAATAACTAATCTCTAAGAAGACTTCAGGGGGGAAAAAAAAGCAAAATTCTAAAAATCATGTGAAAACATAAGCAGGATATTCATAGAAAATAACTGCAAATGGCTCCTGATCACATGGTGTTCAAAGAATACACAGAAGCAAAATGCTAAACCCCAAATACCGGGAGGTTGGGGGATACAGGAAAGTTCTTCTTCCAGTCTCTTCCCTGCCAGGAGATGTTGACTCATAGAACAAACGGGATAGTTTGTTGCTGTGCTCTTCTGGCCTGAGTTTCAAGGCTGTTTCAGAGCTGACTGTGGCCATGATCCTGCAAACTTGTGTGGTTGGAATGCACTAAATGTCCACTAGAGGGCGCAGGGTGCTCTATGCCCTAGAAGACTGTGCCTTGGCCTTTCAAAATCCATAGACCCAGGCTTCAGGAAGTCTTTGCTGCTAGCCTACCTCATGTTAATAACTGTCATTGGATGCATGTTTTAAAAGAAGAATCAGAGAATAGTTTTTCTAGTGTTCAGTGTGGACATTCATTCAAGGTTGGACCCAAAATTCTCATGTAAAGCCCCCAAATGGGCACTGACTGAGCCACAAGCTTAGAACCTGCAGTTCCCACCTGCTGTTGTGCAAGGACCAAGGGACTATGAATGCCCCAGACTCAGCTGTGGCCCTTTCACTCCAGGCCTTTGTTTTACTGATTATTCCCCATTCTACCACTCTGACCTCTGAACCCTGATGTTGGGTAGCTTGGTTTTAATGAGAAATCAGCTGTGTTTCCTAGTCTGCTGCAAGGATTCTGAGCAAGGAGCAAACTCTTGCTTTTGGTGACTTGGCTCAAGCTGCACGGAAGGGAGGCGGTCCCCATCTTTTGTGCAGGGGTCAAAGATGTCCCCAAATGTCCATCTGGAATCCTGCATTGTGTGTAGCCTACCCAGATGTTGGGGGGAACACAGCCTCAGCTGGAGGATATCCATGTCACCAGGGAAAAGGAGGGTTACCTTTGAATCCATGGTCTCACTAATAAAATAATTAGAAAACAGACTGGGACAGAAGTTTGAGGACAATTTTATTCAAGTTTGAGAGAAAAAGAAAGACAGGCAAAGTTGAAAGTACCAGCTGTACGGGTTCGGGGCAAACTAATTAAATAATACGACAGATCTCATATATAAAAGAGGTTTATTAGGTGGATATGGAGAGAGAAAGAGAGAACGGAGACCAGGACATGATGGGGGAACAAAAGAGAGAGGAGGGAAGAGAAAAAAAGGAAAAGAGAAGGGGAAAAAGAAAGGGTGTGCCCTGATAGAGAAGGGACCAAGAGAGGAGGACCAAGAGGGTCCAAGAGAGAAAGAACCAAGAGAGTGACCACATGTCAATTTGTGCTTTTAAGGGACAAGGTAACTACGCCTTCCAGGTGTGACGACCTGGCCGGTGACCCTTGATGACATCATAAGTTGCTATGAAAACGAGAAACAAGTTTTGTTCCAAAATTCTAAAATTCCTCCCTTTTTCTATAATTAAAAAATGAAGAACTTGGGCTACTTTTTATATAAGGTAAGTTGAAGTATATAAATATAGGTTCATTGGACATGACTCTTGGTTTTCATGCAAGGGGTTAAGAAAGAAAGAAAAAATATAACAACAAAATTGTCAGATTACATGGTAAAGTCAAGAAAGAGAAGCAGGTGCCCTGGAAAATTTAGGGTAAAGGGTTGTCAGGAGAGAGTGGCCATCCATGCAAGGCTGCAGGTAGAGACTGGGGAATGTTGTGAGAACCTGGACCTGCCTGTCCTCGTCCTGAAGCACATTCAGCCTTTTGTTAATTATAAGTGAATAACAGGCATAGATTCTCTTCTGGCTACTTCCTGCTGACACTGGGGGCTCTGCAGGGAGGTCAAAAGGCTGAAATGCTGGCCTACACCAGGAAGAACAGGCTGTCTTGATCCTGTCCACGGTCTGCAAGAACATCCATGGCTGGGAGGGAAAGTGCTGGTCCAGCTGCTGGAAGTCTGTGAGGTCAGACTGGAAGACTTGTGGTAACTGCTTTGGCACTGTTGTGACTGTAGGAAACATCTGTGTCTGTCAGGATACTGCAACATATATATAGGCAGAAGAAAAAGTTGAGTAGGTTATGGAGAAAATCCTTTAGCCATCCATTGAAAACTTCTGGGAGAGCAAATCGAGTTGGAAGTTTTGGATCAATGAGACTTGAACATGGGAACCTCCATTTACCTGGCGGGCAGAACTTTATTTACCCAATCATTGGCAGTAATTAAAAAGGCTTTGCTCTGGATCTGTCATTGAGGTGAGGTTTGTTTACAGAAGTGTGTAAACTTAAGAGTCCCTAGTGTTAGCAGGCACTAGGGGTAGAACCCTGAAATTCTCCAGAAGACATCCCAGAGGAGAATCTCAAGGAATGGGTGTCTGGATTTTCCCATTGGGAGACAAGAAGTCGGTGACTTTCCAAAGGCATCCCAAAGGCAAGATGTGACCCAAATGAGATGTCCTACCTGATCCAATAGCTCATCAACTTTTGGCCAGAGACTGTGGCACTGATTATCTGGGTGCAAGGCATAAGAGCAGGATGATCTTCCTGGTGCTAGGACTTTCTACAAGCAAGAGGGAGGTAGAACAGACTATGTGTGAGTGGGAGGCTCCCCCAAGGGAAAGTGGGGCCCTAAAATGGAGGTCACAAGACAGGGTCAACCATAGCCAGTTAAGAGTATGGCTAAGTGGTAGTCCCTCTGTCTCAAAAGATAGTATATAGTTGCCAGAGATCAGCAGTCAAGCTTCCCCTACCCAGAGAGGCGTTTTATGCTGATAAATGAGGTGAACTCACCAGTGTAGTGGCTGGCCAATGAGAAGAGTTCATAAATCCAGCCAGTGTTGCATGCAGCAGATAGCAATCTGGTAGCCAGGAAAGGGGAGTCCAAAAACCAAGGAGAGGAGAGGAATCCCACCTTCTGTGATAGGTAGTAACTGCAGTACTTATCTGAAGCCCAATTGACCTGAGAGGTAGATTTAGGTCATTTTTTGCAGCTCAGAAGAACTATTCTTAAGTTTTACACAGGAGATAAAACTTTAGATCTGTTAGTATCACAATTATAATCTGCACTGAAATATACATTGTAGAAAGAGCAGTGGACATAGGCATTTGTGTCAACAGCATAAGAATTCTTTCAGGTGAGCTCTGAAATGGCAGAAGCCTTTGGTGTAGAGGGGACAAAAGCTCACTTGATCTTAACCATTAGTATAAGGACATATTATGGAGACTTACAATCTTGAGCTTAGAACCATAATAGTATGTGATATAGTGTAATGTTTTTGTATTAGGGTTGGATCACTTTATTAGAGCTCTATTTATAAAGATCAAAGCTGTGTACAGTCAATATAACAGTAGCCTAGGAACAGGAGAAACTATTAAGCAGTTTTACCTATTTAGGATATATTAAATCACCTTAGACCTTGCAACCTTTATAACTTGCATTTACCAACCTTAAAACACATTCTTAGACCCTCAAACATTTATAATGCTTTTACCAACCTTACGACACATTCTTAGCCACTCAAACATGTATAACTTGTGTTTACCAAACTTAAAACACTTTTTTATTACTCTCAAATATGTATATCTTGTCTCTACCAACCATAAGACACTTTCTCACACCCTCAAAAAATGTTTAGGTCTTTGTATATAGTTATTTACCATGAGACATATTTGAGACTGCTATGAACATTTATTGTCCTTTAGCTAAATGAAGGTATGGTAAAAGGTTACATTTAGGCCTGTTTTTTGAGTCTTGTAACAAGGCATATTGTGTCTAGGCCTGACAAAAAGCAGCTCTACAACTTAGGAGTAAGGCCTGGTCTCCAGCATTTGAAGAGAACTGGGAAAGCATTTGAAGTCTTCCAAGACAGAGGTTGGCAAACTTGTCTGTGGGACCACAGTGTGAGGCCAAAACAGACCTGTAATATTACTCTGGGTTGTTCGAGGGTGGGGGAGTTCACCCAGTCAAGGAGCCATATATTTGTCCTCCACCAGGCCAAAGAGTAGAAGGCTGGAATTGTCTGTGGCTCTTGTGCTGGTTGAACCTCCATGGCTGGGCACAGAGGACAAAGCTGCATGGGAGCATTTTGACTTCCAGAGGCCAATCTGCCAGCAGGCACTGTATGGCTTGCTGAGGCAGCAGTAGGACCAGTGTTTCCTTTGTCTGCATTTGAAACAGTCACCTGGTGGAACTGACTTTTGGCTATACTCCGGCTGGATGGGGCACTGCAGACCTCCTGTCTTTTGTGCGAGAATGCCAGCAGCCTCAGAGCAGCAGCTATGGTTTGGAGCATAGTTATTGCTCTGGATGATCCAGTTTGGCAGGTCATTGCTTTTACCAACTCCTATATGGTGACTCAATGACCATCCTCAGCTGTTTAGTAAAAATTGCAGTGTGACCATGTTTGTATCTGTAGGAATATAAATATATATTTGGGTATATATGAGATGACTATTAACTTGTTTAACCATATTAACTTTGTTAAACCATTAAATATTAGGACTTTAGTTTTTGTTCTTGTTAAGTTAGAAACTTAAAAGTCACAAATATAGTCCATTAAAGTGACAGCATAAGAGTTTTTTGTTTGGTTTAGTATATAAATGTTTATAGCTTATAGAAGTCTAAGACTATACTATAGATTAATAATACCATTTTTAGAAAATAAGAGCAAGCACATTTTAACCTTTTGATAGTGGAGATACAACAAAATGACCCAATTTTAACAAATGGGTCATTTATTTATTTATTTTAAATAACTCTAAAATTATTAGATATTAGTTTAGAATATTGGTAAAATACTCTATGTAGTAACCAACCCGAGTTATTAGTTTAAAAACCAACAACTTATCAGAACAGTATAAGGCAATTTTAAGATTATATTTAAATTTATTAAAGCAAACCTATTAGCAGAAAGCCTAGTGGTGAATTTTGATCACAGTCAGCAAATGGCAGGGGAAACAGCAATAGCATTTATTAATTTAGGAACTGAAAAGACATAGGCAGTTAGATATACATTTTAATCCAACTTAATTTGAATAGATATTTATAACTTTGAAATTTCATTATCATGTAAAATTCATTTTGAAGCAGGATTGAATAATAGAGAGTAAAACGTAACTTTGAATTTTTATAAAAATCCATACCAATTTGAAATATGGCATGATGTTGTGGCCTAGTCTAAAAGATGAAATAAACAGTTATGATTACAGAAGCCTTGTAAATGTAAACCCAATGAGAAGATTATATAAATCATTAAATTAAGAATTTAAAGCATTTAAATATGTATACATACTTTTTATTATTATTATTATTATTATTATTATTTACACTTTATTCACTTTGTATCCCCCCAAAAGTCCCTCCCTCCTCCCCTCCCTGTCCCACCCTCCCTACCCCTTCTTCATGCATGCCCCTCCCCAAGTCCACTGATAGGGGAGGTCCTCCTCTCCTTCCTTCTGATCTTAGTCTATCAGATTACCTCAGGAGTGACTGCATTGTCATCTTCTGTGGCATGGTAAGACTGCTCTCCCCTCAGGGGGAGGTGATCAAAGAGCAGGCCTATCAGATTGTGTCAGAGGCAGTCTCTCTTCCCATTACCATGTAACCCATTTAGACACTAAATTGCCATGGATTACATCTGCACAGGAGTACTAGGTTATCTCCATGCCTGGTACTTGGTTGGAGTATGGGTCTCTGGGAAGACCCTTGTGTTCAAATCTTCTAGTTCTGTTGCTCTCCTTGTGGGGTTCCTGTCCTCTCCATAACCGAGTATTTACCACTTCTTACATAAGATTCCATGCACTCTGCCCAACAGTTGTTCATAAAGTCTCAGCCTCTTTGATAGTCTGCAGGGCAGAGCCTTTCAGAGACCTTCAGTGGCAGGTTCCTAGCTTGTTTCCTGCTTTCTTCTTCTTCTGATGTCCATCCTCTTTGCCTTTCAGGATGGTGATTGAGCATTTTAGTCTGAGTCCTCTCTCTTGATTAGTTTCTTTGGTTGGACAGATTTTAGGTTTATCCTATAAGACTATATGAATATACAGTGTGTGTCTTTCTGCTTCTGGGACAGCTCACTCAGGATGATCCTTTCCAGGTCCCACCATTTACCTGCAAATTTCATGATTTCCTTATTTTTTTATTGCTGAGTAATACTCCATGTATAGATGTACCACAATTTCTGCATCCACTCTTCAGTTGAGGGGCATCTGGGCTGTTTCCAGCTTCTGGCTATTACAAATAAGGCTGATACAAACATGGTTGAGCAAATGTCCTTATTGTGTACTTGAGCCTCTTTTGGATATATGCCTAGGAGTGGTATGGCTGGATCTTGAGGAAGCACTATTCCTAGTTGTCTGAGAACACGCCAAATTGATTTCCAGAGTGGTTGTACAAGTTTACATTCCCACCAGCAGTGGAGAAGGGTTCCCCTTTCTCCAAAACCTCTCCAACATGTATTGTCACTTGAGTTTTTCATCTTGGCCATTCTGATGGGTGTAAGGTGAAATCTCAGGATTGTTTTGATTTGCATTTCCCTAATGGCTAATGAGGTTGAGCATTTCTTCAATTGTTTCTCTGCCATTCGGTATTCCTCTACAGAGAATTCTCTGTTTAGCTCTGTTCCCCATTTTTTAAGTGGATTACTTGGTTTGCTGCTTTTCAGCTTCTTTAGTTCTTTATATGTGCTGGATATTACCCCTCTGTCAAATAAAGGGTTATTGAAGAATCTTTCCCAATCTGTAGGCAGTCACTTTGTTTTGATGACAGTGTCCTTTGATTTACAGAAGCTTTTCAGTTTCATGAGGTCCCATTTATTGATTGTTGCTCTTAGAGCCTGTGCTGTTGGTGTTCTGTTCAGGAAGTTTTCTCCAGTACCAATGAGTTCTAGGGTATTCCCCACTTTTTTTCTAGCCAATTTAATGTGTCTGGTTTTATGTTGAGGTCTTTGATCCACTTGGACTTCAGTTTTGTGCAAGGTGATAAGTATGGATCTATTTTCATTTTTCTACATGTAGACATCCAGTTGGACCAGCACCATTTGTTGAAGATGCTATCTTTT
The DNA here is from genome assembly GCA_036365155.1 of Meriones psammophilus. Taxonomy (NCBI): domain Eukaryota; kingdom Metazoa; phylum Chordata; class Mammalia; order Rodentia; family Muridae; genus Meriones; species Meriones psammophilus. Next base: position 44,853 of record JAEOAE010002167.1, read on the forward strand.
TTCCATTGTATGATTTTGGCATCTTTGTCAAAGATCAGGTGTCCATAAGTTGTGGGTTTATTTCTGGGTCCTCTGTTCGGGTCCATTGATCCAACATTCTGTTTATATGCCAGTACCATGCAGTTTTTATAACTGTTGCTCTATAGTACAGCTTAAGATCAGGGATGGAGATACCTCCAGAAGATCTTTTATTGTAGAGGATTGTTTTAGCACTTTTGGCTTTCTTGTTATTCCATATGAAGTTGAGAATTTTTCTTTCCAGATCTGTAAAGAATTGTGTTGGCAATTTGATGGGAAGTGCATTGAATCTGTAGATTGCTTTTGGTAAGATGGCCATTTTTACTATGTTAATCCTGCCAAGCCATGAGCATGGGAGATCTTTCCATCTTCTGATATCTTCTTCGATTTCTTTGTTCAGAGACTTGAAATTTTTTTCATAGAAGTCTTTGACTTGCTTGGTTAGGATTACTCCAAGGTACTTTATGTCATTTGTGGCTATCATGAAGGGTGTTGTTTCTTTAATTTCTTTCTCAGCCCTTTTGTCTTTTGTATCCAGGAGGCTA
>JAEOAE010001675.1:0-33031 GCA_036365155.1 Meriones psammophilus
GGCTGCCTCAAGCAGAGTCAAGAAGGACGCGTCTGTACAGAACGCTAAATACTTCACTTCAGTAAAAGTCACACGCTACTCGTCAACACACATACAAACGTGGTCCTGAGTTCTATGCGTGCATATTGTGTGGTCCCCTTCTCTACTACGCCGGCTCAATTTCTGCATACCAGTCCTCACCTGCGTCGTAACCTGGGACGGCTGCGCCTAGCGGCTCAGGTCCTCCTTGCTGGGTCGGAACGTGGGCTATATAGGCCTCCTCTATAGTCAGCTTTAAATCTTGTCATTTTCCATCAACATACTGGCTGCCCTACCATGGCGTACGGTAAACGGTGAAAACTGCACACAGGGCATACCTACAATCTTTGGTGCCGTGTTCGATGATCTGTTGTAGCACCTCACTCGTACCGCCGGTGGTCCCGCCCCCCCCGCGCCGCGCCGGAGGGCAGTCGCGGCAGCGCTCAGTTTTAATGTATACCATTCAAGAAGATTACGGAGATCAGATGCAGCACAAAACAACATTGCATTCCTACTGTCAGACAGAGTTGGAATTTAGATGCAGCACCGTCTAGACGTCGTTTGTAGAGGTTGCAGCCCCTCTCATTGCGTACACACGATAATTTTCAAATTGGATGTCAGATACAAAACGGCTCCAAAATGCTGTCCACCGCAGAGAAACCATATGTTTTAAAATCCTGCTCATACGAGAAAGACAAATTTTGTTGGTGGAGGGAAGGACAAAAGGGGGCTGTATTGCAGGGGGCGCAAGGTGACACCTCGAACACAGTAGAACATCTCATCGAGCAGCGACCGCGTAGGGAAACGCTGGTGTCGTGCCCGCTGATTAACGCGTCCGTGGCCCCCTCACAAGAAAAAGTTTTAATGAGGAGTCGTCTAAAAAACCGTCATTCATGCTCTATTATGTTCCAACAGGTGGAGAACTTAAGTTGTGAAGGGCAAACGACCGCCCCTTCTGTCCGTGGTGCTTGGGGTTGTGCGACCCCAACACGCTGAAAGGCAACTCAACAACGTGGCAGTCTGCTTTCTTCTTTAGCCAGAAAAATGCACAGAATGTCACTTGATGCGCAAGCAGCAATTTAGATAGCCGACGGACATCAGAGAGCTGGTGTAAAAGTCAGAGAAGGAGGTGCGTTTTCGTGTTGAAGCGCATTATCTAGCAACAGCGCTTGCAGGTCGTATGCGGACGCTTCACAACTCTTTGGCAAAGAAGTAGCACTGCCAGTTAACAGCGGAGTCACTGAGCAGACGCAGATCTTTAAACACACTAAAAGAACACACGCATATACGGCCGACGCCGGTGCGTATTTATTATTAAATAGTCAAGCAATAACAAAGTGGTAAAAACTACGTATAAATGATAAAATCAGGCGAAGGATTGCGACGTACGGCGATACGCCCTCGGTGCGTAGGTCCTCACTGGCTACTACACACGTTTTTGCGAGCGCTCAGAACCACCACCTCTTCTATACAAATACTTCCCGGATACAGCTTCAGCAGTCGCCACCATATCGCATCTTTGCTGTGGTCCACTTGCTGCCATCTATACATCTATCTCCTCAATGAACGGCACAGGGGCCGTCGTTTCTTTAACTCCGCCGTGACAGTGTGTATATGGCTTGTGGTGACGCGTGCCTCTGTTAGTGGCGTCAGTGTCATCCCAAATATTTACAAGATGAATAGCACCCAGGAAATGGCTTACCATAGCACCAAACAGGGTGAAGTAATGTAATGTTACTTGCCTTCTACCGGATCTTGTCGACGAAGCAAGGAGCTTAACAAGCAAACACGGCATATATACATCTATATATATGTGGCGTGAGTGGTAAGCTCAAAGCAGGAAGTCGCTAACCGATGTATACTTTTTGCTTCGGTTGTAGTTTCATGTAATTATCTGGCAGGTACTCAGGTAGAAGCCAGTATTGAAGTTGTGATTGTGCGTGTGTGTTCGTCGTCAGTTTTCAAGTGCTGCAGCAGGCCTTAGTGGAACAAGGTACGCTCCTCAAATCTTCTAGGCAGCGCGAAAAACCCAGTGCTACATGGGACTTCGACACTGTGACGACCATAAGTGGCTCATCACAACTTGGGCGTGAAGCATGAATGCCTCACGAACGAATAAATATCGTTCCTGTCCTCCATCTGTTTGCAGTTATTTACCCATGACTCCACCATCTCACTGTCATTGCTTCACCACCGGACCAGAACTCGCACAAGAAATAGATAATATTTGTCTATCCTGACATAATGACCCTTGGCTGCTGTGTAATGTTTATCCTACGGTTAGTTCGGTGTAGTACAGCAGGGAGTGCTTGTATCTACAAGGTTCTAGAATCAACGCGTAATACAGTTTAGCCTCACCAGGGGTGTGCTTTGCTTCCGTAGAACTGAAAATTCGAGGATGATGACATATCGACCTTGGGTAATGGGACGGAGCACCTTTTATTGCCTGAAAGGGCATGAATTTGACAGAAAACGAGGAATTACACGCAAACCTTTCTAGGTGTTTTTTCCCTATTCTGCCAGGTCATCCATTTAGATTCCAGCTAGCGTCGTATCATCACCACCACTCTAATTCAGCTGTGATACAGTCTTGATGTTTCATGAGCCGCAATAGAGTGAAGGTGATGAACTCAATCGTGTGTTTTTCCTCTGTCGAACGGCGACCACACTTTGGTAGGGAACGCCTTCCTGTTGTTGTGACAAAAAAACCCAAAAAGGTCCTGCTGTCTCGCATACTGCTGCTTCAACAAAAGAAGAATGGCATATTCCATCGGATTCAAGCTTTGCAGTTTTTCCCGAATCATGAACAGACGTGAAATCACGTAGACTCCTGGACGCCTGGTGGTCTCTAGTTGTTGCCCGGGAAAGTGTCGTCGAAAAGGTTCGACGTCAAGTGTGGACAGACGGCTCTCCGTAGCCGCTCCTGCAAGTTGTATGCGTCCTTGTGAATCCGCGCTTCATTTTGCAGACTCGTGCTCCTCAATTCCCAGTAAAGATGCAATGTACAGGATAAGTACGTTCAATCCTAGAGTAAACAGCCTCTGACGGACGTGATCAACTACTCTTAATAGATTAACGCTGTTTGGGATTCAAAAAAACTGAGGGATACGTGAGAGTACATTAGGTTTTGAGAATTGCTTAACAAAGGTGGCTTTATCTACCTCCTGGGAAGTGAAGCCCTTCACCAGCTAGCCAAACCAGTGTTTACATTATTTTTGGAGGTTGTGGGTTCCGTGGTGTGCCAGTCAAATTCCGCAGTCTGCATAACTCACCACGTCTCGCACTACTAAAAGTTCTATACAAGTAACTGGATGCCATATATCAGACACCAATGGTTAGGACGAGCAGAACATGCACTGGTGGCGGCATAACTTTTTCACTTGTGATGATTCCACATCATGGGTTGAAAATTGCAACCAACATAATTATGCTATAGTAAACCCGCCTTGAAGGGGTTGCTCCGTGATGCTCGGAGCGTTATGCGGATGGAGAGATTATCTTATTTTTGTGGTACGGTAATCATTACGAAGGGCTACTCAGGTCACGTGAATCAAGCATCTTCTGTTGGTCTGCCAGGTATTCAGGTCATATTTTGCACCCGCATTGGTACTAACCGCCTTATTAAGTAGACGTGATTTCTGCTGCGCGGGGCCGCGTTCATGCAGTAACCTCCCTATCGTAATCAGAAGGTTTCCCAAGGCATAACAAAATGGGACTTGTTATTAATCTTCGCGCTGTAATGCTGCAATATCAGTTTCGCTACTCCTGTAAAGGAAGTGTATGGAAATGGCTCATCTATGAAACAGAAACACATTTTGCAGTACGTTATACAGCAAGGTATACACGCAGTGGCAATCTTCCGAGTCCTTGTCATTCTGTACGCTGTATCTGTCATGAAAGTGTAAGGCTGTGTAAACGAAGGGAGGAGGCTACCGTATGCGCTCGTGATCCAGTCAAAATAGTGAATTGCCCTCCCTCGAGGCCCTTGCCTGAGACTAGATTTTCAGAGAAATGCCTGGAAGGTCGAGGTCACTGTATGACAATAACTGCAAATTGTCCCTTTCAAACCACGTGCTCTTCACATACCGTGTAACAACTTGTGCAGCAGAAGGTACGACAAAGTGTGTATACGACGCCGGTTTGGGGTCACGGCTACTCGACGCATTCAGAACAAATACTTTGAGATGCGTGCGAACGAGGTGAAGTCGCAGTCTTTATGACTTTCATTGCTCAACCCTGGTAATTGCGTCTGATAGCTTTCAACGGTCATGCTCGCAACCTTCGCTTCAGGTCTTTTCCTTCACTGCAAACCGAGCCGACAGTGCATTGTGAAGGTTGCAACCTCGTACCATCGTTGTTATGTGGTGTGCTACTATACATGCGAGTACGGTCGCTTTCTGTAGTATCAAAGTTTTATTAAACGACGGACAACTATAAAAAAGTAATTTGCCAATTGCTAAAAGAGTCTAACAATGCAATGCGCTGAAGTACTGCAGGGCTGCTTGTCTGATGTCCACGGCGGAACAAGTCAGACAAAGTTTCTCTTTTGTGGATCGCGCCTTCCTCCAAACTTAAAAATCCGCAGCCTACTTTGTCGCCACAATGCATAACGGCTAAGCGCACAAAGTGCATGACCGTCTGCGGAACTGTGTTATTGAAGCTGGATCCATGCAGTTGGGTGGCATGCTCTCTCAGACAGAGATCAGAAAAGAAACTGACACTGTTCTACAATACCGAACAGACGTACGAGTGTCTGAAAATGCTAGTATTAGTTCAGATGTGCACTTCCACACGCCTGCTTGATGCGCTTTGTGTAGGAGGCTACCAAGCACTCCTCTGCAGAGATACCAACAGATGTGTATGGACGTACGCATCTGTATGCATGCCTCATGCGTACATATTTGTGTCAACACTGGAATTAGTTTGGTCCTAGATGGCTTATATAAAGAGCATGATCCTCTAGGAGCGCACGTACCTATATATATATGGACTGTTGAAACTGCAAATACTCAGAGTAGGACTGGAGGCTACAGGCGAACGGAGATACGATGGAGATACACGTCATCGGTGGGAAACTGAGAAATTCCACAAGCTGCGAGAACCTAGAAAAGGAATTACGGGGGACTTCAGGTGTGTAGTTCTAGCCATACTCGTGGAAGCATTCTAGAGACGACGCATTTTCAACTTTAGTGTTATAGTGACCTCTCTGTTCTATCGCAGGAGGTAAAGGTAGATCGGAGGGACCAAAATTGCGAGAAAATGTAGCCGGCAGGAAAAAGACGACCGCTACCTGCGGTGTCCCAAGTTCTGCTGCGTTCGGCGCTACGCACTAATATGCTGGTGTTCCACACTTGCACATGTAATACCTGCCTAACCCTTGAAAAGTAACCCTTGGTTCTTTTCTACATACGTCTACAACGCTGAATGATAACAATGTACTGGGGCAGCCAGCCCACGCCTCACCAACCCGAGCTCACCAGCAGTCGCCTTATATCCTTAGACTTCTGCGTCACTTTCTGCTCATTTTTTCGAACCACGGAAAAAGTGGTGAGGCTCTGATTTAGTCTAGAACGGGAGTTAGAGCAGTACTGCTCCTGCGACGGTGTCAGTGAGACTTATCTCTGCTGTTACTGACAGAAACTGGACGGTAGGTGACTCCTCAATTAAAGCAAGGCAGGCCGTCACCCGTGTCTCCGGGTCAGCTATAAAAGAGGGGAACAATAAGCATCCGCATAATTGCGTAGCTTACGCGCTTGTTGCAGCATGTCCCGATGTTCGTCTTCAAAACGACTAAGTATGCAGTGCTTTAGTGACGCGCTCCTGTCAAGCTTCTGCGTCTTCACTTTTTATACTGGAGAGATTCTTTGTTGAAACATAGTGTTCAGTCTCACCAGCCACCAGGTACACTAAAAGAAAAAGCTGAAATACCAAGTCAGTTCGGACCATCATATCAGTTTTGAGCATTGTCATTCAGTACGCGTCCAACTATTTGCAAAAACTCGAACACATATACAAAGACGCACATTTAGAATCTACGTAATAATGAATGTGAAATACATAACCTTAGTGCCAATTTCAGAAAAGCAGGTGTTTCCCGAGCTAAAGAGCAGGCAAGTTCATCACACTGTCCTGGCGTATGGTCCCACTTCAACGTGTCTGCAGGACCCTCACAGCAGCTGCCACACTGAGGTAAGAAAGCCAGTACAAGGGTTTCACTTTGTGGATCGATGTTGGCCTGAAGGATCGTGCATCATGCCTCCCTTACGATAAAGCGATAAAAGCTGATTTGTCGACCTGACACTATGCAGCTTTGAACCCGATAGTCGCGGCAAAGAGAGCGCTGCGAGAGCCTAGAAGAAAACGACTTTTGCCATTTCATTCTTTTATCGACCTGAGAGTACCCAGCGTAGCAGTCGGTTTTACGAAATGCAGAAAGAGCGATTGCAAGTGCCACATCAACCAGGGAAAATATCCGGATTCGTTGACAAACTACGCAATGCTTCCAAATGCATAGACCAGTGAGAATGCAAACACCAGCCTTGGCTGCGAGTTCGTGCCATGTTGCAGATAGTTTGCTGCATATACGTTCTGACGCAGATACATTATAGAGTAGGCAGGAAAGGCTGTCAGTAGGCCAGTAATCTCAAACCTCCCAATCCTGGATGTCCAACAGGGACAGTTTTCAAACAACCACCAGAGCAGCAGATGGATGGATGACTGCAAACTTGAAGCACCGCGACAGCAGCAGTTTTGCAAACGTTGCACATATACTGCAGTCAGTGGTTTTCTTTGGGAGGTGGTGTTTCGGTTTATAGACGTGAAGGAACAGCATGTGACTGTGACTACCATTTGTCAGTGTTTCTCCCAAAGAGAGCGCTTTGCGACCGCGGATGTCTAGCGTCGCGCGAGGCGTACAACACCGGGTGGGATACAAGAAGTCACCATTCTGCCCACCTACCTACGGCGCAAAGTATGCTGTTAGCGCTGTGCGCCTGCATGTAAAAGCGCTCGCGTAGGTGTCCTACCGTAACGACGCTATTGATTAGCACAGGAGAGCCGCAACATTACGTGCGTGTTGGTTGTAATTCCCTATTTTTATGCCTTTGGGTAGGGCGTTCGAAATTTGGCGGACGTTGTGCAGCAAGACATATTCGTCCTAGAGGGCAATTATAATAGTCTTGCAAATAATCTACGCGAGTCCTCCTTTTTTAAAGGTGTCCACCGGCTGCCTAGCGCTCTCCTCTCTCGAAGTGCCACTACTGCGTGCAACGGTCAGCCAACTGGGAAACGCCTAACAATAACACAAGACAGATGCCAACCGCCGGAGAAGCGTGAAGAAGCGCGGGTAGACCTGGACAGGGGAAGCATAGCGGCGTCCAAACAAAAGCAACCGGATGAGTAGGATAGTATCTCACCAGTATGTATAGGTTACGCCGCAAATTGCTTTAGTGCCGTCTACGTGGTTCCTCAAATACGGCTCCGAAAGGCAACCTAACTCACCCGCAGACCTGCACCTGTGGCTGCAGAGCTTTCAACACAGCAGCACGCATAGGGACGTCGCCACAAAATCATGACGTTCGTCTTGGGGTAATAAAGCGCAACGCCACATACTTCCTAGCATGATTTCTCTTCACTGTGCTCGATTCGCACGGTCCTAAGCTCAAAGAAAGGTGGCTGGTATGCTAGGGGATTCTTGTGCGCGCCGGTGGCTCACTAGTAGCCTTGCGGGCGCCACTAGTTTCAACTGCATAGCGTACCCACCTGTAGTGACTAGTCGCCTCAGCACAGAATTGAAAGTGATAGGACGACAAGGAAAGTTGGAGCAGGGCATGATGCGTGTGTGTCATTTCTAAAGGGTTTCTCGGTTATAGAGATTTTCTGAGCACTTTAATGAAGGAATGAAGAAAACATTGCCAATATGTCGAGCGACCGTGTAAGGCCACACTCGCAACACGACCCGGAAGCCACAAGTAAGTTGGTCGACATTCCAATATCTACGCAGGCATGTTGTTCTACATATACGTTGCAGGGCGACGTCCAATCGCTTTTTACATTTTGTCGCACGCGCGGATTGGCCTTCATGTTTGCGACGCAGAGATGCTGGAGGAATCCAGGGGATACACCACCTGCACCCGTCGTCCAGCCGTACTGGGCACCTCGATGCGACGTACTGTCTATAGTTGAAGACAAACGTTTGACATTCCACGTTGCTAATCTGCTCCCTGCACCAGAACCTCACGGGTGCGTGCCGCCTGTCGCATCTCGTTCCCTTCCCAGTGCATTGGCACGCGTTTAACGTATATTAACTTGCAACACCCGTAAATGCACGGCTGCGTTAAAAACGGCAGCAGGATGTATTAAGTTCTCCAAGACGTTGCGGTGCCGTGGGTAACTGAGGAGGTACACCCTTGCTTCTACCCTCTCCAGCAAGGTGGCGCGGGTCGTACTACGGAATGAGGCATTGTTTGCAGAAAGACCAGGTAGCTCAGGCCAACGAAAAAAGAGCTCACTAGCTTCGTTAAAGCAGTTTAGTTCTTAGGAACCGCTTATTCGAAGGCATATATAGGTATACATATATATATATATATATATAAGGAGTGATATTCTGAGACATCTGCTCACCATACAGCAGGTGCTGTGATCACTGTTTGAGGACTTCGACGGCGCCTCTTATGCCGGCGACCTCTCAGAATGTCAAATTCATCCGGATATAACCATCGATTCCATGAAGTCGCGGATTTCCTGGGACGTGCATCATTACTTGTAGCAGGCAGTGTCCGAGGCCGGCACAGTGTTCGATACGCGTACTTTGAACGAAGAAGACACCCGCCATTTTATATCCGCAGGCCACAGGTTGAACATTCAGATATGTACTTCGTAGTTTATGATTTTGGTGGAGATGCACGGATAGGCTGCTGTATGCCACACGTTTCCTCCGCCCTGTGCTACATACTGCATGTGTCGCTGATTGGGTGTCAAAGTCGATAGTGATACCATAAAGCCAGTCGGTCGGCGTATAGCAAGACCCTGTGAAATGATCCTGTTTTTTTGGCGGAGCAGCAAACAGAACACCACTTTATCAAACATCAGCTACACTGCACTCTCAGCAAGCAATAGCGTCAGGTCAATGTAGCAGTGTATACACATGTCTATGAATAATCTATCATTTGCACGTGTTGGAACGGGCATAGAGCGAGATACAGACATCAGCTGGAGCACATATTGGCGTGAGCAAACACATTCATGCGAGGTCTACGAAAACGTCCGCGTGTGACGGGTCCGCTGTTGAATTACATGTAGAGACAGCGGGCTTTCAACCGAAGTGCTGTTAGTGCTGCTGGAGGTCATGCCTGTTGATGGGTCTGATGAAGTCGGCTGTGTGGCAAGGATCTTGTTCTCACTTGGAGTGGCAGAGTGAGTGACGAGTCCTTTCTCGATGGGCTGAAGTTCTTCTTCACCCAGCTCACAACCTACCCTGTCTTCGTGCCTGCGGACTTACTGCTTGCCACAGAATATTGAGATCAGTGGGCGAGTATCATAAAGACAAAGCTATTTTGCCTCTTCAAACTGGACTCTTTTAAAGTAAGAGACAAGAACAACTCCAACTGGTGCTGACATTCTACCCCAGCGACACTGATAGTGACAGGTGGTGCGTACTCTGAGCACCATCACCGTACAGAATGTGGTTTCATCAAAATTATTTTGTTGAAGCTCCCCTTGTTGAGCTGCCCCTGTTACGTTGTCTCGCGCTGTTGCCGCTGCTGCTCTTCCACTTCCCGTAATAATGTCGTCGCCGGTTCCACCAGGTTGCGCCACCACAACACGTTTTCCGTCGAATGGTGGGCATTTGCAGGGTTTCCAGGCAAGCTGTTGGGCAATTTGTTGTCTGTTTCTGGTGAGCTTCAGCGAGCACCGGCAGAAGAAGTGTGTTGCATCATTTCATGAACCCTAGAATGTGACCAGTCTAGATGGCTCGCAACAGATCACCTGGAGGAGATCAGTATTTTGTGTTCCGCAGTGGCCGTCGCTTCAATGTACAATACCAAGTGGTGCTGGGTGAGAAACATAATAGTGGTGATGCTTAGGTGTGGCGAATTATGATCTTGCATTCGACTCCTGGGAAGAGAGGAAGTGGTACCGCCATAGATAGTTGTCCACAGCACGAATGAAAGACGTGGAACGATATCTCCTGACGGCATAGCCGTAATATTAACAACATGCAGGACCATCCGAACGACAGGACAAGAGCGGCGTGGGCAGCGGCATCAGCACTAGGATGAAACCCACGCCGTACGCGGAGTACAAGAATAACGGTAGTGTGACGGCACTAACACAAGAAGAGCAGCAAAAGTTTATTTGCGCATCAGCGGAAGAAAGATATCTCTTTCCCACTGCGTGATGTGGCTCCAGCTCGCGTCAAGTTCTCATGGGCTTGCAGGGGCCGGAGGAGGCAGAGCGACCTATGTTCACCCATGAACAAGTGGAAATACACCGTGTCGCAATGCCAATGCGCGGTATTAGGGGTTTGCTGTGGTATCGGTACACCGCAAACTGCGCTGCACTTGGCTGGAGGGGGTCCTGGCATTGACCATCTCATAATGTCGTCTTTTGAATAGGCGTACCTGTTTGTTATTTTGATGCTGTTGTCCTTATCGACATATCTTCCAATGGGCAGTAATATTTCAAAGGCCCAGCTGTGCAGCTCCTTCACCCGTCTTTCCACTACTTGTCTCTAATATATACAAATATATATATATAGAGATATAGCCTGCTATTATTCAGCGGTTAGCTGACGACCGCGCGACTATTGCTTATTGACGCCCGCGGATGCACTTACGAAAGGACATTTGCTGCAAATCTTTGAGTTCTTCTGCTTCGCTGACTCGATGCTGCGCGTGTCCTGGTGCTGACGAAGGAAGACCAGCAGCTGCTTGTCTGGCTTGTTCCTGTCCAGCCGGCTCTAGTGTGCCGTCCTGTTGTTGCGGTCGGCCTCGGTGTGTTTGCGTCGTGTCGCTCTCTGGCAGTAGCATCGGCGGCCGCCTACCGCGATCTTATATATGTCGCAGTAAGCGCATACATCTCGAAATAGTTACTCTCCTTGTGGCCGCTACTTTGTCGTTTCGACTTTCACTGGGACTCATGTCTTTTTTTATTCTCTCCTTTTTCTCACAAATATCGTTGCTACTACTCCGGTACTGTTGCTACTTACGTAGCTGAGTTGAATCTTTACACCTGCTGCTAATACGCACAAGGCAGCCCGCACCGCCCCTCCCCAGGAGCGGAAGGGTTTACCTTCCACCGCACGTTGGTGATTGGATTTTCTTAACATTCTCCCAACTGCGCTATTATGCCTCCTGTGGTGTCTGTGTGTGTAGCTGGTGCCTTCCATCCTCCTCCTTGAAGCTAAAATCTGACCCCTGTACGACCAGCTCGCTGAGACCTCCTAGAACATTTCTCCTGCCGTGGTGAAATTCATTGAAGGGACGGAATTTCTTTTCGCTGTCGCAGCCGCATTTAAACAGTCCCGCCCCAGCGGCTACAGAGATAACAGCACCTCAAACCGGAGCACAAGCCATCGCCTCAATAATAGCCCATCAGGAAGCCACAGATATGAGGCTTGAACTGTTCACCCTCCACTAGATCATGCTGGCAAACAACATATTTGCCCACGCAATCTTAGCAAAGTTTGCCACCTGCAGTCGCAGAAAGAGGATATTCTGGCGGAAAATCGCACGTGCCAGTGACGTCTTATGTGACACGCGAGCTGATGACGCTTTGTCTTCCATGGGGCTCTTCTTCCTACACTCATCTGCATTAGCAAACTTTCTCTTTTCTTTCCGAGTTGTTTGTACTGTTTTCTTGTTGTCCACTCGTCCCACTCGTTTTTTCCTGTTGGGAAATCCTTTCATTTCACGCATGGGGGTGGTGGGATGCCTTATTTGCCTTTACGGCAGTGGCTGTCTTTATGACACTACGATGTTTTGACGCGGCTCGCTGCATGCAGTTCCTTTGGCGACTTGTACTCGATATCAGCATATGCCTAAGTTGTTTCTGAATTCTGTTTTTTGGAGCTTCTGAGGACGCTAAGGCTTCAGCAGAATTCCGAAACCAACGAGGGGCTTCATCCACGCACAGACTCTCATCGCCGATACCTTGATATATATAAAAAGTGCGTATTCTATTTCTTCTCCTGATGACGTTCTCTTTTAAGCACAGCAGTTTTTTATGCTTGGAAGTCTCTCCTTCTTCAGACCCCTTCTATGTCACTGCAAGCCATTGCCGCTGCAGAAGCTACAGCAGCATGCGGTGAAGAAGGGAAAAGAGCAGCAAGAAGGAAAAACCACAACAATGACAGGGACGGCTGCTGCAACAGTTAAGAAAACATTTGATGTTGCCAGTTGCAAGAGATCAGAATCTTCCGATTTTCTTTTTGCCTTCCGCAGGCAGTGCAGCAACAGCATGAATTTTCGAGTGTATGCGCAGGACGTGTTTCATACTCTCTTGCATCTTTTGCCTCCACCTCTGTGCGTAGATTTTCTTTCTTGAATGCAATTCATTGGACTTCTGTATTTCCTTTATCACCTCCTTCCGTTTTAATACAGCAACAGCCAGATGCTGCGGCTCACGCGTCGGCGTCGTCGTTGCCGTGGCGCAGCAAGTGGAAAACAGCAGGTATGGGCCAAAGATGATGCACAGCAGCGGACGAATTTGAAAACATCGAGTAGCAGCATGGGAACATCGCCTCTCACTTTGTAGAGTAGTGAATTTCTCAAACTTTTGAAGATATGCGCGGACAGACAATTTTTCTGTTTTCCACACAAAACTGTCTTTCTTCCAGGTGAAGAGAGGTGCATGAAACGCAGCAACTCCCTACAAGAGATCTTTTTTCCTATTGAGAAACGCAGGGACTTTCAGCCGCATATTTGTTGACACCCTCTTTGTCTCTGTCTTTTCCTGTGCTGCTCTTGCTGCTGCTGCTTCAGTGCGGAGGACGCGCTGCAGCAGTGGACAGAAGAGCGCAGCAACAGCGAAGAAGAAGTAGTTGCAGAGCCAGTAGAGACCAGAGCAGCAGCAGGACAGACTGCCGTGCAGCAGAGGAGCTGCAGAAGAAATAGGATGAAGAGACGTGTAAAAGCAACGTGGCATACGCAGCAGGAGATGTGGTTTGTTTTGAAAGATGATAATGAGCAGATGCATGTAAGAATCTACAGGTTTTTTGAAGCAGCAACAACAGCACCGCGGAAGCTGCGCTGCCCCGCCACAACCAATAGCGGTAACAGTGAAGAGCAGCAGCCACATGCGGGAGACACATGCGTCGTGCGCTGATCCTGGAGAACAGCAACAGCACTGGCACGAGGTTATGTGGGTCACATGCACACGCAGCAGCAGGAAGAAGAAGAAGAAAAGAAACTCGTTCAACTTTAAAAAGAGGTCTCTGTTTTGGGCCTCAAGAGATAAGAGGGATAATTATTTGCAGCCGCTGCGGGAGGACAACAGAGACAAGACCACGGCAACAGCAGCAGAATATGTTTTGGCGTGTCGGGACTGTTTAGACAATATAGTGAGAAAGTCATGCAGCGAATATGAAATAAAAAACATCGTCTTGAGGAGTCTGAGAATGACTTTTCTACTTTGCGAAGCGTGTCTTCTGCAGAGAAGCAAAATCCTTCTTTCTTCCTGCGGCTGTCTTTCTTCATTCGCTAGCATCTCATACTTCCAAGGTCTCTCTGTCTCTGCATATGACTCATACAAGTCTTTATCAATCTATCTGTGTCTTCATCTATGCTGTTTCTTTTCAACGAGAATGGTTTCGCCTCTTCCTCCAGAACACGTACATAACTGGCTTTCTGTTTGTGAAAAATGCTAGAAGTCTCTTAGGACATGTTTTACTGCATACGCCGCGGCTGGGAGATGAATATCTGGACGGTAAGAGACGCAGTAAGGTTCTTGCGGTCGTGGTTTGTGCGAGCTACAGATTGAGACGCAGCAGCAGCGGTAGCATCTGCTTCTGAAGGGTTTCAACTACACCGCTGCGTGGGTGTGTCCGTGGCGCGTGTTCGTTATGAAGAAGGATGACTTCGAGTAGCGAATTCTGTGAATTTTTCTTTCTTTTTCCAGTAGCAGAGGAGAAGTTCCCCGTTGTTTCAACAACCACTCAATGCGTCTCCGCATGCGCGCAGCAACAGCGGCAGCCGCAACATCGCAGCAACAGTAGCAGCAGCTGCGCTGTCGTCGGTGCGGGATTCAATGCAGCAGCTTCTTCTCTTTCGCGTGTGCTTCGACACGAGAGCAGCAGCAGGATTTGATTGCAGCAGCAGCAGGATTTGATTGCAGCGGCGGTAGGATTTGAAGCAGCAGCAGAGATTTGATTGCAGCAGCGGTAGGACTCGCGAGCAGCAGCGGGATCTGTCTGCAGCAGCAGCTTTGCGTCGCGATCTCGCGTCCCTATTGTCGTCCGCTAATGATCATAGATGTGCCCCAGAGAAGAAGAAAGCGGAGCAGAGAGGAAGCAGGAAGGCAATTAGTGCACTGATTTCAGATTGTCTTTAGAAGAAGAGCGGTTGGGGACTGTGACTGCAGCAGGAGCGTCCCCATCTTTCCTCAGACACACAGGGCGAAGGCAGCAGGAAGAACGTGATTTCTCCTCTTTTTTCTGCAGTCGTTTCCGGCGTTTCTAGGTAGTTCTTCATGGAGGCACTGCACAAAAACATATGTCTGGCTTCATGTGTATCTTCATGCATTCGTTTCCAGCAGTACATACCTATATGCATGTCCATCTATATGTATATAGGTGCTACGTCAGGCAGGTCTGAACGTGTTTAGGGAAGCAGAAGACGGCACCAAAGAAGACTGAGAGTGCGCGTGCAGGTGTCAGGTGCACAACAGGGGAAAGCAGCGGCCTGAGACAGCGACACAACACGGGGACAGGGCGACTGCTGCTGGTAGCTGCTGCTCCAGAGACATCCCCACAGACAGAAATTTGCTGTCTTTCTGGAGGGAACAAGAAGAGATTCTTTAGGAAGGTAAGTGGCCGTCACGTTGGGGAGATAGTCGCTGCTGTCGTGTTGCTGTTGCTGCAGGGCGTGTCCCCTCTCTCGCAGCAACAGCGCAGGACAAACGCATCTTGTAGAGACGATGACAGAGGCGCCTTGCGAAGATGAAGAAGTTCTCGTCTCTGAACGATGCGTCGCTCTGACACGCGTCTGTGTCTCCGGCTGCTTCTCGCAGGGAGAAAGCGAAGGAAGGCGCAGACTGTCTTTGTACAAGTAGCAACAATTCTCTGCCTGGGGTCTCGCGGCACGCCGTCTCTCATGGTTTCATTGGTATCTCTGAAATCTCCCCACAAGAAACAAAGAACGATTCAAATAGAAAAAGATGTTTTCAGTGTGGCGTTTCACGCTGACCCTATGCACAATATATAGATGACGCAGAGGTCACCAGAGCAGAAGGTGAAGACGCAGCAGCAGCAGCAGGACAGGAGAATCTTGGAGTGAAGAGGACATCTAAGACATGTGACTTTATGACGGAGATGGCGAGACTTTTTGTTTCCATCTTCCTTTCTAAACCGAAAAAAAGGAGTTTTTGTTTGTAGAAGAAACTCTTCCCTTTAGGACAACAGCAAAACCGCAGAGAACACTGACGGAGCGGCTGCGGGTGTGCAGTGACGCCCTGTCTCCAGTGCTGTTGTTCTCCACAGCCAAGAGACGTGGTGTCTCTTGGAAAGAAGGAAACACAGCTGGAGACAGGCACCAACTCCGCGATGAATAGGGCAACAAATTCGACTCACTGCTTGTACACACTTCTGCTGCAGGGTGATGGTCCTTGCATGCAGGCTTTACCTGCTTCTGCCTCAGCCTTCCAGTGCGGATGTCTCACTCTGAAGAACTGAAACGTTCTTCTCTGTCTTTCACACCGAACTTCCTTCGATTCTTGCTTTCTATCGAACCACGAGAGAGAGCACTTTGCCGTCTCTTACGTCACACAGAGACGGAGACAGGAAGAGACAGAAACAGAGAGAGATTCTCTGCCTCGATATTGCAGTTGGAGGCATTTTTCTCTGTGTAGCAGCAGAAGGTCAGAAGGCTTGTCTCTGCAACAGCGACGTCTGAAAGTACACAGTTTCCTTCAGGGGACGTACAGCAGCACGGAGACACGCGCAGACAGAAGCAATAGAAGACTTCTTTGGGTTTCCCAGGCTGTGGCAACATAGCCATCCTCTTTCCCCCAGACCTTTTCTTCTCTTTGTCTCCTGCAAACGTCTCCTATTTCTGGTTTGCTGTCTCCTGTGTCTCTGTCTCCCTCTCTCCCCGTCTCTATCTCTCGGTGCAATTTTGCGTGCTCGAAGGGGCTTTTGGAAAATTTTCTTGAGACGTGATGCGTGCAGAACAATACCACGTGCGTTGAAGGTCATTAGTTACTGTTGGTGACTTGCCTCCGGTGCAGCAGTCTGTCTCTGCTGTTGTTGTTCGTGCTGCTGGTATCTCTTCTGAAAAGAAGAAAGCGTTTGCCGGTGAAGAGGTTTTTCGGAAGAACGAAGACGAAGAAGTGTTTTAAAAAAAGCAGAAATAGGAGATGATGTGTTTGCGCGCGGGGAGAGGAGACGATCAAGTCAGTAGCTTTTGTTGCTTCTCTTGAGAAAGAAAAAGTATTCAAAGAGATGAGAGGAACCGCTTATGTCGTCGGCGACGACAGACGCGGAGACCAGACAAGTGAGAGATACCGAAACAAGACTCTGCTGTCTCTCAGCGCGTCTTCTGCGTCTTCAACAGCGTCTCCCCATGTGGAAGAGACAGAGGAGACAGCTAGTGAATTCGAATTTGACGTTTGGAAGAGTCGAGAGCGTCTTTACAGATTTCTTTCTAAAGCCCTGCTTCATCAGGGTGCATTTCACTGGAGAAGCTGCTCAAGAGATTGATTGAAGAAGAGTTCAAGATAGAAAAGTCCTTGTTTCGAGAAGTGAACTCTGAAAAAGCCACCGATGCACTGTGTATCTTTACAGCCAGTGAAGAACGCAGTTTCTGCGTGTGTACGTACACCCTAAAGAGTTCCTTCCTCTGCATTCATGCATGAGAGATAGTGTAGTGTGCTACCAAGACATTCCACTTCATCAGTGTCTTTTCTACTTTTCGCTGTTCTTTTTCTCGGCGCCCCCAAAAGCCGAAATCACACAATTTCTCTCTTTCCCTCTCTCGCTGCATTTCTCTGGTGTAATACACCCCAGTGAGTGTGTTGCACGTGAAAAAAGCGTCGCCATATGGGGAGAGTCGCAGTTAGAAGAATTTCGAGCAAGTCTTGGCATTTGCATATCTAGATCAGCAGCAAAAGAAATTTTGAAGGACATGTAGATGAAAGATGTATATTCAATTTCTCTATCATGTCTCCTATGAAGATAGTTTCTTCCATTGTGGTGCATCATTTGTTTGAAGCTTTTTTCAATTTGTTTTGTTTCTGTGTTTGTTATCCTTAGTAATGACGTCTCTTCAGTGAATGTATTTTCTTTTTATATAGAGGGAAGAGTGCGTGCATGCAGAGGGAAGGAGGGACCTCTGTGGGGTGTGTGAGACTTCCTTTCAAAGTGGATTGGCTTGAGATTTTTCCGAAATCGTTTCTTTTGAAAGAGATCTTGGCGAACACTTCAACAAGAAGACAATCTTCTCAAAGAGCACATCGGGCGTCAAGCGCATGCATTGGGCGCCTGCAAGCTCCCGATCATTGTGGTCGAAAGGAGCCTTTCTTGTGATTTCAAAGTGGGAATTTTTAACGAAGCAACGATGGGGTGCCGTCAGTCGACGGCAGCTGCTTCTTCCAAGAGCAGCAGCAGAGAATTCTTCTTCTGCTGCGACGACCTCACTGTCCCCTGCTGCTACTGCAACTGCTGCTGCACCAGAGCCAGCAGCAAAGGGATGTCCCCAGAGATGAAGACGGCTGAGCGCAGTCGCGGCAGCACGCTCAATTCAAAAGAAACAGCAGCGAATGAACAAACAGCAAAGGGCTGCTGCTGCTTCCCCAGCCTCTTCGCTGTCACGCTGCGGCCGCGGAAGGCTGCAGAGGCTGGCTGTGGCAGCGCCTCTCGCGCAAAACACAGCAGCAGACGCCTCCAGCAGACACCCCAGCAGCAGATATCCCTGCAGCGAGCATCGCCACCGCAGGCATCCCAGCAGCGGGCGGGAGCAACGCAGCGGCAGTTTGTAGAGACGGCGGAATAATAGCAGATCGATCGGCAGCGCACACCTGCATCATCTACAGCGCTGCAACTACGCAATAATCAAAACCGGGTGGTCTCCAGCCGTGGATCTTCTGCTGCTGGGGGCTGCTGTTGCTGCTGAGGATCTGCTCTGCTGAGGGCTGCTGCTGCCCGATAGGTCTGCTGCTACCGATGGTCGGCTGCTGCTGAGGGCTGCTGCTGCTAAGGACCTGTTGCTGCTGGTCAATCTGCTGCTACTGGGGAGCTGCTGTTGATGCGACGCATTTTCAGAGATGTGGTTATCATATGCTTCTGGGAGTTGCTGCTGGCTGTTTGAGGAGGACGCCTGTATCAGCAGCAGATATGACAGGTCCTGGCTTCTCCATGGGCCAAACTACTGCTGTGGGGATGAGCAGCGGCTCGTAAACACCAGGTGTTGCTGCGAGACATGGTGAGTCGCCAGCAGCAGCAGCAGCAGCTGCGTGCGCAGACTGAAAGAAGCCGCAGCTGCTGCTGCGGAGGTGTTCCTGCTCTACCAGCAGCAAAGACATTTCAATCGCGGCAGCAGCCGCAGCGGCAAAGATCTGTTGCCACCAGCAGCAGACTCGACAGCAGTAGGTGTAGGAGTAGCAGCAGAGTGTGAAGGAAGAAAGGATATCTGTACGGCCTGTTGTTTCCAGCTATCGGTGGGAGATGATGATAACGGAATGGCAGCATTGCTGCTGCTGCCTGCGGAGACGTGTCTCCGTTGAGGGCAACAGACGTTTGAAATTGAGGAACTGGTGCATGCGTTTGAGGTTGTTGCCGGTGGGAGGTAGCTGGCTCCTCGAAGCAGGAGACAGCAGAGGCCTTACAGCAGCAAAGATGAAAAGAAGGAGACAGCAGGACCGTTGCAGCAGCAACAGGGTATGCGGGACAGCGCAGAGTGGCTCTCGGGGCTTCGGGTTTCTTGGAGACGCGAGCAGAGACCAGGGCGTCCGTCGCGAAGCAACAGCGCCTCCGGAAGAAGCAGAAGCAGCAAAGAACAGAAGGTGGTTGCTGCGGCAGCAACGCCTCGGCGAACATAAGACGAGGGCGTTGTTTCTGCGAGTCAAAACGCGGTGATGGGTGGAGAGAAAGGGGAGGTTTCGCGCGCAGACGAGCCAGTTCGCAGCAGCAGCAGCAGTGCAGCAACGGCAGCAGCGAGACGTCGGCGGCGGCAGCGAGAGACGGACAGTCTGCTTCACTGCTGCTGCTGCTGCTGCGAGGAAAGGAGGCGTCGGCAGCTGTCGCTACTGCAGCAAAGGGCGCGGCGGCTCTTTGGTGCATGTTTTGCAGCTGCTGCAGCAGACGAAAAGCGGCAGCAGACAAAGCAGCAGCAGCGGCGTAATGCTGGCACCAAGACGCTCAAAAGCAGGCACACGAGCAGTCTTTGAGGGCGAGACGCAGGAGAGACAACAGCTTTTGGAAAAGGGAGAAAAGACGAAGCGAAGACAGCCTCAATCGCAGGTAGCCCCACGTAGATCAAAAAATGTACCCCAGTGCTGTGGCGGCAGCCCGATGCCGCCACCGTAGGGCAGCAGCAGCAGCAAAGCGCGAAGGCAGCAGCAGGAACAGACACAAGGCTTCACGCGGCTTCCCAAGAGGAACAAAAGAAATCCAGTAACAGCAGGAAACAGCAGCAGAGGACAGCAGGGAGACCGGGAGAAGTCGGAACGTGCGGCGAGAGGAGGAGACAAAGTCTTTGGGCCCCGCGCAGAAGAGGAAGAAAAAGCCGACGCAGCAGCACCCCAAACAACCCGGAAGAAGGTGATGATGCAGCCGCCTCCAACAGCACCAGCAGCTTCGTAGTGTGCACAGCAGCAGCAGAAGCCACTGTATGTCTCTTCTCTCTCTCTGCGGCTACATATGTATATATATATATACGTATTTCTGTGTCTTTCGATGAGAGTGTGTATGTCTCTAGAGAGCGATAGAACATCACTGCGATGTTCAAAGACGACAAAACAGCGGAGAAGTCAGAGACACACATGTCAATGTTTCTGCGTCTCCGTGGTATCTCCCGTACTCGTCCTGTCTCTGTCTCCTTACCTCGTGCTGTCTCCGTTTCCTTGTGGGGTGCCATCTCTGTATCTTTATGGGTGCTGTCATTGTTCCCTTGTGGGGTGCTGTCTCTGTAATAATACCGTGGGTGCCGTCTCAGTGTCATTGTCTCATCTGCTGTCGCTGTCTCCTTGTGTCCTGACGTCCTTCTTGGATTGTTTCCGCTGTCTCCCTGCGTCTCCGTTACGAAAGAAGAAACTTCGCATTTTGCATGCACTTGCCTGCTGCAGGGAAGTGATTTACTTGTTCCAGGAGACTTCGTATGCTGATCCAGCAGCATTCTTTCAGTCGCTGAGGCATATGCCTCTCTTTTCGAGTCGTGCGAACATTCACGCGTCTCGAGACGTCTACGATGTCAGCGATGAGGTCCTCGGCACCGGTACGTGGCGGCAGCCGTCCCCCACAGTAGTAGCAGCAGGAGACACCCCACAGCTGCAGCAGGCGCAAAGCGGCGGGAGAAATCGCATAATAGTAGCAGCAGGACAAACCCCATAACAGCAGTAGGGCAGCCGGCAACCCACATAGCAGCAGCAGAGAAACCCAGCAGCAGCAGCAGTACGAGAAACCCGCAAAGTAGCAGAAACACCACAACAGCAGCCAACCCACAACGGCAGCAGAGACCCCAGCGGGTAGCAACAAAACAGGAGGTTTTGGATAGCAGCAGAGGAGGGCTGAGGAAGTAGTAGAGCAGCAGTAAGAGCATTTGCTTTCTCATGTGGCGTGTTCGATTGGGAAACCTCGTCTCATTTGCTTTCTGTTCTTGTGCATCGTCTGCCTGGGTCTTTCGTCTTCTTTTTATTCTCTCTGCCTGAGATATGTTGAAGACGCGTCTCTCTATTGTCGTTCAGTCGTCGTCAATCTCTTTCATTCTCTTTGGATTTCTCTGAGCCCACGCATCTTCTTCTGCGCTCTTTCCTTCATTCTTCTGGGATTGATGCTCGTTCTTCTTTTTCACCTTCACGTCTTCTTCATTCTCACTCTCCTTGTTGATATATATATATATAGAGAGAGAGAGAGAGAAGGATAGATGTATATACACGTAGGGAGAGAGAAGGTAGATATATATATATATATATGTATGTATACAGAAAAGGGTAGACTGTGTATGTAGATGAGAAAAAAAGACAGAGATATGTACATAGAAAGAAAGAGAGACAGATATATGTACCTAAAAAGAGAGAGACAGAAGCACGTATATATGGAGATACACACATAGCCATACACAAGAGAAGTATATAGGTAGAGGTATATGTGTATACGGGAATGGATAAGTAGAGCTGGACGTTTGCCTGGGTGTTTTGTGTGCTGGTGTTTGTCTCTTTGTTTTTTTTTTCAGCTGTGTTTCTTCTTCTTCTTCAACTTCCTTCGTCTTTTCTGTCTTCCCAAGCTTCCCTGTCTCCTGCGTCTCCTGTCTCCCTGCGTCTCTCAACTCCTGTCTCCACTGCACCCGGTACATAATAGAAACAAGCGTGCAGACACGCCTCCTTCTCCTCCGATCATTACACTACTGCTGCATGCACATCCCGTGCTGCTGCTCTTGATGCACTGTGCATATCCGTTACTGCTGCTGTTGCTGCTGTGTACATCCCTTGCTGCTGCCGTTGCTCCTGCTCTGTGTACATCCTGTGTTGTTGCCACTGCTCTTTGCTGCAGCACGCACATCCCCCTGCTGCTGCATGCGTCTTTGCTGCTGCTGCGTGACTGCAGGGATCAACGGGCGGTGCGGAAAGCGTGCGGCATCGGCAGAGTGGGAAGACAGTTGCTGCGAAGACCCTTCAGGTGACACGCATCTCTGGGAAGCGTTGCCTGATGTTGTATAATGAAGTCGTTGTCTGCAGCTGGACCATCCGAATATTTAGAAACCTCAGATCTTTCTTGATTATGAAAGATCTCTGCCCTCTTCTTCCTCTCCTGCTGCTGCTGCATCTGAACCTGCTGGTGCTGCTGTCTCTAAACCCGCTGTTGCTTCTGTCTCCGGACCTGCTGCTGCTTCTGTTTCCGGACCTGCTGCTGCTGTCTGAGGAGAAGAACTCTTTGCTCGATAACGGCCGAAGCGTTGCCACCCCTTTTTCTTCTTCTGCAGCAGCCGCAGCAGGAAAGAGAGGGAGAGTCTTTTGAGGGCGAGAAGAGAAGAGGGTCAGGGAAGAAAATTTGAAAGAGAAGAACGCGGTGATTTATTTGGTGATGGAGCTGTGCACAGGCAAGAACTATATGACCGCTTTGTGCTATTTGGAGAAACGTTACAGCGAGATAGACGCAGCCCGCGTTACACGCCAGATGCTTTCTGCTATCAATTACTGCCATCAGAGACATATTTGCCATCGAGATCTGAAGTAGGGGATCTTCTTTGAAACGTGCAGTTCTGTCTCTCTGTCTCTGTCTCCGTGTCTCCTGTGGGAGACACGGAGACCGCTTTCTTCTCCGTGCATGCGCTCGCTGAAGGCATTGCTGCTACCAGACACGTGACAGTGAAAAGCACTTGCAGGCAGCCGCAGAACTTCATCACCAAGTGCACGATCTACTACACTTATATAGACAAATATGTTAGAGAGATATACAAGTGTACATATACTTGTGTCTACATATCTCTGTCTCTATATATCATCTCTGTATAGATATACATACGTGTGCATATCTCATTATATTTGAGTCTCGATGCTTCTTGTCTTCCTCTGTCTATAAAAATATATCACTGTACAGTTTTCTGTCTTTTTCGCTTCCTCCCCGTCTATACACACAAATATAGCTGTACGTATATGTGTCTATAGTTCTTCTTCTACTCCTCCTGTTTGTATGTATACATAATATATATATATATGTATATATATATGTATACTCCTCTATCTCTATGCCTCTTTCTCTATGGCTTTCTGTCTCTCTCCCTCTGTATATCTTTTGCGTCTCGAGATCAAATGAAGCCAAGCGCCTCTCTGGTAAAAAAGGAGAAATGATGAAGACGCTTCTAGAGCAAAATGTATTTCCATAACAAAGGCGTTTTTTTTCCTCTTTTAAGGCCTTTTACCAAAGAAGAAGAAGAAGAAGAAGAAAGAAAGAAGAACGCCGGTTCCAGAGGCCTGCTTTGACGCTCGCGCCTGCAAAAGAACCTTAGCCTCCACGCAAACTGAGACCCCTCAATCTCCTGTCATTCTCTGTCTCTGTCTCTCTGTATATCCGCATCTGCATATATATCTAAACGTTCGTGTATCTCTATATATACCTCTCTTCGTATAATCTCTATCTCTATCTATATACCATACATATCTGTATATCTATCTATATGCATGTATATATATATATATGTATATATACATGTATGTATCTCTCTTTCTTTAAATATATGTATATATATATATATATATCCTCTATATAGTGTATATTTATGATATGCGGATGAAAGGGTGTTCGACGGAATGTGATTCGTTGAAAGAAAGGGAAGTAGCATATGGACACCGAGATGCAAGGACTTCTTTTTATCTGCCTTCTCTTTGTCTTCTGCCACTGCTGCCACTGCTGCCACACGTGCAGACTAGAGAACTGGGTATACCGCGACGGGAGCGACGATGCCCCCTTGAAGCTCGTAAGCGGCATTAACATAAGCAAGGCAACAGCAACGGCAGAAGCACCAACAGCAGCAACAGCGCAACAGCAGCAGTACCACAACCACAGCAGCAACAGCAGCAACGGCAACGGCAGCAGCAGCAATTACAGTAGGAGCAGCAACAACAGCAGGAACGATGGGAACAACAACAGCGGCAGCAATAGCAATAGCGGCAGCAGTAGGAACACCGCAACATTCAGAACATGACAGCAGCGTCAATATCTTGCGAACTCTCTCTTTGAATAGATAATGTGTTTGCTGAGTGTGATGTTGCATGCAGATCGACTTCGGATTTAGCAAAATTTTTGATCCGGGTCTCTGAGCGACAGCGATGCGGCACCCAGTGTATTACGTCGCTCCGGAGGTGATGGACAGCCATACAATGAAAAAATGTGATATCTGGAGTATCGGTAAGTGTGCTCATCTTTGCGGAATGATCCTTTGGTGCGAGGGGGCGGGACATCTTTGAAGACGCATGCAGAGATGAGGTCTTCTCAGCAGCCGTTCAACCGCCTGGAGTGTCTCTGTCTCTTTGCAGGTGCTTCTCTTCTATTGCAGTGCAGCTAGATCTCTTCGATCCTGCAGATGCATGTCTCAAGGAAGATGCATATCTGCTGCAGTTACACCAGTATACAGGTCACTGTAAAACAGTGGAGACGGAGACAGAAGACACACCGATACAGCAGTCACAGTGAGACGCGTAGAGATATCCAAAAAAGGACACATGAGACGGAGATCACACCACAAGTGGGAGACAGAAAGATATGCACCATACAAACAAAGAGACATTGTTTCTGTGAGTCCGCGTGAAAAGGACATTTCAAATCGATAGTCTCTATCTCTATATATATGTATATGTATACTTGCATATATATATAAATATATACATATATATATCTACATGCATGAATTTTTCTCGTGTGAAGCTATGGAACTTTTTCTTCACACTTTTACAAAAGGTGTTCCAGGAGATATCTCCTGATCATGCAGGAACCCTTCCGTCTCTATGTGTCTCTTGCTGTCTCTCTGTGTCTGTTGCTGTCTCTCTGTTGCTGTCTCATTGCTTTTGCTGTCTCGCTGTCCTTCACTCGCTCTCTGTGTGTATATCTGCGTTGACATTTAGAGAGAAGAGAAATTTGAATGACGAGGTATCTCCAGCAAGGCTTCTTCACTCCAATGGATGTGTATCTTCACATGTAAAAGAGGCAGAAGAGCTGCATCTTCTTGTAATAAACAAAGACAAATGCCTTTCCACTACCATTTCTGTGCATGCATACAAGGCGTGCTCTTTGTTGTTTTCAAAGAAAGATGCTTTCCAGTACCATGTCCTTTTCTTTGTCTCTTCAATCTTGTTCTCCTTCTTATTCATGCTTCTCTCACTCTCCTTCTGATCGTTGAATAGAGTCTCTCTCAACGGGTGTTGCTGCTGCCACAGTGATACTGTGCCTGTGGCAATGTGACTTCGCTTTTTTCAATCATCACCCGGACGAACTGCTGCTCTTCAGCCCTCCTGCCAGGAGACTCTGATCAATTCTTGCTATCGCTGTTGCTGCCTTCTGCTGCTCTACCTGTTGCTGCTGCTATACCTGTTGCTGCTGCTGCTGCTACACCTGTCGATGCTGCTCCTATACCTATTGCTGCTGAGATACCTGTTGCTGCTGCTGCTCTACCTGGTGCCGCCGTCGCTGCTCTGGTGCTGCTGCTGCCTGCTCTGCTGCTGCTGCATGTCCTGCTGAGCGTCATTTGCTGCAATGATGCAGGGGTGATAGTGTATGCTGCTTTGGTGGCAGCCTCTCCTTCACAGGAAGAACTGATCATGAGATCCTGGTGAAGATAAGGAGATGCACTTTTACGATGGACTTGACGGGTCATGGTGGGCAGGCATCTCTGACGATGTTGAAGGATTTTGTTGCTTCTCTTCTCAGGTACAGCAGCCGACACTTACACAGAGAGAAAATATATGATCTATATCTATATATATATATATATATATATAAATATGTATAGGTATACAGACGTAGAGGATATAGATGTTTATGTATGTAGATGCATAGATGTATATACATCCAGGTACATATGTAGATGAATAGATGTACATTCATAGAGATACAAATATAAATATACATATGTATGGATGACTAAGTAGTATAGTGGATTTATATTTCTTCTCTCTTTCGTTCTCTTTCTCTGCTTGTGCTGAAGATGTATCTCTGTGGTGTCTTAGAAATAACAGCAGCAGTTGCCCATATGTCAAAATGTGTATGTATATGCTATATGTCCGTATGTCTATATGTTTATATATCTGTCTATCTAAATATATGTATACATCTATGAAAAGAGAGACAGAGAGACACGAGTGAAGGGGTATAAAAGCAGAAGACGTCCGTATTGCTGGATCGAAATGGGCACAGAGAGACGAAAGAAGAAGGACAATTTGTCTCTGCGTGACGTCTCCCTGCCGTCGGCGATCTCTGTCTGCTACCGTCTCCCCATGATTGACACTGTGCGTGTATCGCCTCATTGTCTTCTTCCCTTTTCTTTTCTCTCTTCTTTCTTCTTCTTCTCTTTCTTCTTTCCTCTCCCTTATGTGTCGACAAATGGTCTCGTAGCTGTAATTGTGTGTCACCACCTTTCTCTTTATTTCTGTCTTTCTCTGGTCATGTCAATTTGCATCTCTATGTTCACTGAAATGCGAAAGACACATCCCACAGCTCTACCAAACGAGACTTCTTCACATGTATGTGATGATTCCATACAGAGAAATATCTCTATATATATGTCTTCCTCTATATGTGCATGTATGTCTCTTGCACCCACATATATATATATATATGCATCTGTCTCTCTGTTTTCTCTGCATGTGTGTGTCGCTTTTCTGTCCTCTCCTTTCTCTCCTTTCTCTCTCTATATATATGCAGGAGACAGCCTCAGCAGCGGCCTTCGGCAGGGAAGGCACTACGCCATCGCTGGGTGCGGGCAGCAGAGGGAGACGCGCATGCACCGATGACAGAGATTGATGTTGCGGTTTTTTGAAAAACATGCAACTCTTTGCTGCCATGTCGGCCATTAAACGTGCTTCTCTAGGTCAGACAAAGTGTGCGGGCGTCCCTTGTTGTACAAAAAAACAGGGAGGACACGGAGGGAGACAGGGAGGCAGAGTGAAGCAGAGGCAGCAGACGCGCTATCTGTGGGGAACAGCTGCCACGGTTTATGTATATCCCCCAATCAAAGTATGCAGGCGCTTCTTTCACTTGATTACATCTTATCAGCGCTTCTTCTTCATCAGAAAATAAGCGTCTCACACACAGAGCAGACGACACTTATCTGTCTATATCTATATATATATATATATATATATATATATATGTGAGCACTGACTCTTCTTTTTGTGTGTGTATGTATATAGATATGTGTATACATATGTAAATATATGTATGAATAGTAGAGTGATAAATGGTATACGTATGTGTGTTGTTGTCACGTAGAGTACATAATCATTTTGAACGAAGGAACATGGCATTCCTCCGAGCGCTGAAGATGATGTTGTTGCTTTGCTTCAGCAGCAACAACGAACACGAGGCAACAGTGACGAAGCGTCTTTTGTTTGCGCATTACTGCTGCTGTCTCTCTTTGATAAAGGAGAACGCCTCCCTCCCCCACTGCAAGGGAGGTTCTGTCTCTACTCCTTCAGCAGACAGGCCAGGCAGAAGAAGAGACTCTTGCTGCTGCTATTTGCTGCTGCTGCGGACGAGAAAGCATAGGGTCTGCTGCCACTGCTGCCGCCGATTCGACGTGCGGAGAAGGCCTGGTGTCTCTGCTGTAGCGTTGCACTTGAAATTAAGTGCAGGTTCAGTATATCTGGATATGATGCAGAAGCTGTGTATGCATAAAGGTACAGAGACTCCTGAGAAGCGCCAGAACTTTACACAATGTCATCCCGTTTAGAAAAGTATGCTCAAGCAAAGATGGTAGCCTCCTCATTCTCGTGCTCTTCCTCCTGCTTCCTGCCGCTGCTAGTGGTGCTGTTTGGTGTCCCTGCTGATGATGATGCTGGTGCTCGTTGTCCCTGCTGCTGCTGCTGCTCCTTGCTATCTCTGCTGCTGCTGGTTGTCTGTACTGCTGCTGTTGCTGCTTGTCATCTCCGCTGCTGTTGCTACTGCGACGGTGCGTGCGTGGGCATGTTCTCTGCGGTTGCGCGTTGACTTTTCGGACATCAACACAGCAACTGAGAGACTTGCGCTGGGCGGAACAACAGTTGCTGGTTGCTGCTACGCATGCACTACTGCTGCTTCCTTTCCTGCTGCTGCGCATGCGCCGGTGCTGTTGTGTGAGCTGTGCTGCTGCACCACTGTTGCAGGGCTGATAGCGATGACGATGCAGACGAGGGAATTAGATGATTTAGAGAGACTCTTCAAACGGCTCGGATGTCGATCACAGCGGAACAATCAAGGTGAGAAGAGTTTGCTGTGAACCTGCTGCTTGCATGCAAGGGCTCCCGCGGGCAAAATCAGCAGATGTCTTTATGTGGGGAGACGAAGCTGCTGCTGCTCTGCGCACATCTCTGCGTGCTGTCTTCTTTCCGACACCGCCTCTACGGTTATACACACTTTCTGCTGTCCTCATCCTTCATGTCCGTATATCATTCACCATATATGCAGATATTTTTATACACATATATATATATATATATATATATATATGTCTATACCTCTATACACATCCATATAATATATACATAACTATATATACATATCTCTAATTATAATACTTATATGTGTATATATAAATCTTTCTCTATGGATGTGAGTATAGATTTGATTGTGGTGGGGTAGAGACATGATAGTAGACGAATATGCATGCATGTCGTGTCTCCTTTGAAACGTATAGAGACACGTGGCGTCTCGAGGTCTCTCGCTGTAGCAGGCTCCTAATAATCATTTGAATATATTTCCTCATATGTGAACAAAGCACACACCGAAGACAATGTTTACATCTGCATGCACCGTCTCATTGCAGCGGTGCTGCATTCTTCTTTCAAACGAAAAAGAGAGAGAGGTTGCCTCTCTGAGCAGTAACAGCAGCAGCACAGCAGACGAAAAGTGTGGGAAGGAAGCTTCTTCTTGCAGAAGCAATCCTCTTTATAAGTCAAGAGCTGTGTACTCTTCTTAGCAGAGACAAACATATTTTTGCATGCATGCGCGCATGCGCATCGTTGCATGCGCACACACCACCTCCGTGCATGGTGCACGCGTGTCACCTCCTCCTGCTGCGGGACAGCAAATACCTCCTCAGCTGCTTCTCTTCTTGGTATTGCTGTGCGTGTTCTTCTCCACACAAAAT
Source organism: Meriones psammophilus (assembly GCA_036365155.1). Taxonomy (NCBI): domain Eukaryota; kingdom Metazoa; phylum Chordata; class Mammalia; order Rodentia; family Muridae; genus Meriones; species Meriones psammophilus. Next base: position 29,223 of record JAEOAE010001675.1, read on the forward strand.
ACACATTTTTCTCTTTCTTCTTCTATCCTTCGTCTGGCGCTTTTATGTATGTCTCTCGTCTCTCATGTTTTCATGTATCTGCATGCTGCTGCTCGCCTTGAACCTCAGCCGAAGTTAAGAGAACATCTCCTTCTGCTGTAGAGAAGACACTGTTTAAATGTTCTTTGATGATATCTGCTGCTGCGTCTGTGCGCCTATCTCCGGGTGAAGAAGAGAAAGAAGAAAACAGCAGTCTTTTTCTCTGCTCTGCTGTCCCACAGAGAAAACAGCAACACTCTTCTCTCTTATATTGAATAATATACTTGTTCATTTTCATTGTACTTCTTCATTTTCATTGTACTTCTTCATTTTCAAGGGGGTGTACCTTGATAGAGAGACACGCTGTCATGCAAACACGATTTCAGTCTGTCCTTCTCTCTCGTCTCCTCCTTCTTCCCTCTTTCCCTTCCTTTAATTTTTTCTCTTCTTTATCTTTTCTTTATTTTTTCTTTATCTTTCTTTTGATTTTCTCTTTCTTTTCCTTTCTTTCTAACTGCGCCTTCTTTCTCCTCCTCTCCTCCCCATCCTCTCTCTCACCTCTCTGTCTTCATTCGTTTCTCTTTCTATTTTATTTATTTTCTTTTCTCTTTTGTTTGCATGTGGTTGCATCTTCGTGTATGCAGGTGGATCGCTTCGTGTCGTTGCTCGTGCGGCTCCTCGGCATCCCGCGCGAAGAAGCGCTGCGTGTTTTCGGCGTGTAGATCAAACAGGTCCTTTCCTCTTTCTTCTGTCGAAAGGAATCTTCACTTTGCATTGAATATTCGTCTTTGCATGCACTCAGCCAATCAGTATGGAGATATCAACAGGAAGAATGTGTGGAGAGAGCCCTGCAGAAATGAGGATGACCCAGGGATGTATGCATGCATCACTGTTGAAAGAGAGACGAAGAAGCGAAAGAGAAAATAAGGCCTGTTCTCTGGAATCGAAAATGCGTCTTAAAAAAAAAAGTAGCCTCCTCTCTCTTCTGCATCGCTCCCCTCCTTTCGTACACGTCTGTATATGTGTGGGCTGTCGAGAGACGAGGAAGAAGAAATAGCAACTGCAGCAGCAGCAGCAGCCCACAGCAGCAGCAGCAACAGCAGGAGTCTTGGAATTGGAGGAGACTATATAAATGCATGCGCAATGCAGCAGCAGGTTTGTCTTTTTATGCATTCTGAATGATAGTGCAATAGCATGCATAGCAGCAGCAGCAGCAGAATTATGACGAAATTGCGGGAACGGATTTCCTTACTGGTGCTGTATCTAGTATATCTGATATTAGATGGAGTTTTGCTGTTGAGGGTGTAGTGACATTTACCGTCTTGCAGCAGCAGCAGTCGCTTTGCTGCAGAGAAGGCTTTTCGAAGAGACATCATCGCAGCAGCTTCTCCCTGCAGGCATGAATAGGTGCAGTAGAAAGTTTTCTTTATATCTGTACACGCTCCACGTCATCCACAAAGCGAATTTATAGTAGCCCTAAGAAGGTATATGTCTCTCCCTGAACACATAAATATACTTGAGACAAGAGAAGCTCTGAAGAAAGTGTGGCCAGGAGATATATATATATATCTATATATATATGTAGACATAGATACAGATGTGTATTATTGTGTATATATATGTATATTGAATTGCATGCTGATGCGCAGGCGATCAGGAGATCAATTATAGCGAATTTTTGGCAGCAACTCTACAAGCGAGGATGGAGCTGAACATGCAGTTGATTCGGGAAGCCTTCTGAACGGTAAGATTACTATTCTTTCTTTCCAAACGTCTCTTTGAATTTTCTTCGGTCTTCTTCTGCCAGTGCGCACACAGAAGGCTGATCTATGCTGTGCCTGCAGCGGAAGCGTCGTGGTGGCAGCAGCAACAGCATTTCATTCTAGCTCGAGGTTTTTGTGCATGTAGCAATCTCGTATACTATAGGAGACGCATTAGACAACGTTTTCCCCTCGAGAGGTGCTGGCGTCGCAGTGCATGCAGCGACGCTGCATTTCAAAAAGCTGTACAGCGGACAGAGGGAACGCAGGACATACACACAGAACAAGCAGCAGAGAAAGAGATCTCGAGGAAGCGCAGGAATAGAGGAATCCCGCGCTCACCGTGCGTAGACAGAGAGAAAGAGTAACTTTTATTCTATGTGTGCATGTTTATCTGTACCTCACCTGTATATACAGGAAGAAGGGAACGATATATGTATATATATATATATATATATATGCTTTGTCCCTGCATATATATACAGAAGTAGTGAAGTGATATATATATATATATATATATGTATATGTTTAGCATAAAGCGAATTCGTGGCGGATGGAGATAAATGTAGGATACGCGCTAGCGTTCATGAACAGAAAAAGAAACCTTTTTGTCTTTTGTTGAAGGACAGCTGTCTCTTCCTCCACTATCACTGGCATGTCGTAGCGCTTCTTCGTGCCTCTTTGTCTTGTGTTTTTTTCTTTGAACATATGCACATTATGACTAGCTGGAAGCTAGTCTGTCAACGGCAGAACCGCAACTATTGTCTTCACAACGTATGTGGCCTCTGCTGCTGCTTGCGTGCAGGTTTGATGTAGATAACAGCGGCCAGATCAGCGTAGAAGACCTCCGCTATGTCTTAGAGACACACGACAGTCTCTCAGTGGAAGAAATCCTGCGGCAGTGCGATATCCGCAAAAAATGGAGTTATTGAATTTGATGAAGTACGTGAATCTGCAGCAATGCTATCCCACAGACACACATATCTTTCTGAGGTATCTCTTTAATATGTACTCTTGTAAGGCTCTCCATATACTTTCAGCATCCTCTGTCTATACTGTCAATGCTTTCAGGTGTCTATCTACACATTTCACGGGATCAGAGGAACTCGAGATGCGTCTGCCATGCTGCAGTCCACAGAATCCATCTATTCATACGTATATATATATATATATATATATATATATATATATATATAGACTTTTGGCAGTACATGCCTGTAGAGAACAGCAGGATGGTATAAAGAGCGTCATAGAAGTTCTTTACGCTGTCTTCTGAGTGCTGCGTGATGACTTTCTTGTTGATTTTGCTGCTGCTGCTGCTCCTGCTGAAGATGATCCCAGCAGCAGTAATCAGAAGTATAAGCACCACTACACGCCCCATGATCCTCTGGTTCATCCTGGAGTACTTCTCGCCTATCTGTTACGCTCTGTGTTTCTCTGTCTACATATATATACGTATATATATACAGATGTATGCGTATATATACATATATATATATGTATATACGAAAGTAGACAGGCTTCTTGTATGAGGTGCTTCTCAGTGACCTTGCTGCAGAGAGCGTGGGTGCCCAGGATCTTTGAAGCGCATCTTTTCCTTTTTTGAATGATCGTGACAGAGGCAAATACGTATGAAACTCTTCCACCGTACGTACCCTTTCCTACAGTGAGTACGTGTTTGTATATATCTCTATCTCAACACATGTGTCTACAGGTGAAGACGTGTGTATGTGGTGCAGCATGAAGACGTGGATGAAAAACGAGTAGATTTAAAAGGCTCTGGCTCGTACTTTTTTTTGTGATGTTCTTTTATCCTTTTCAAATAGAGAGAAGATACATGCCCTGGGTGCACGACGCAGATGCTTTCATCTATATACATGTACATATATACATTTGTATCGATGTACATATATATATATATATATATATATATATGTAAGGTCTGCAGTCTCTTGATGACCTTTTTTACGCTTAAGTCACATGGCTTTCTCTCAGCTGTATCATCTCAGTATGGATCCTGACCTGCTTTCT